>PPHD01019857.1:0-13906 GCA_002909625.1 Bambusicola thoracicus
CATCCACCCAGCGAGTGACAACTTCATAGAAGGCCACCAGGTTGGTCGAGCACGACCTCCCCTTGGTGAACCCATGCTGAGTACTACTGATAACCTCCTTTTCTCCCAGTTGTCTGGAGATGGCATCCAGCACAAGCTGTTCCATCACCTTCCCTGGGACAGAGGTGAGGCTGACTGGCCTATAATTACCTGGATCTTCCTTCTTGCCGTTTTTGAGGACCGGAGTGACATTGGCTGTCCTCCAGTCTTCAGGCACCTCCCCAGTTCTCCAGGACCTCTCAAAGATTATAGAGAGTGGTTCAGCAATGACCTCAGCTAGCTCTCTCAGCACCCGTGGATGCACCTCATCAGGTCCCATGGATTTATGGACATACACTCTGTGTAGGCAGATATATCAGTGATATAAGCCAAGACAGAGATATGTGGAAAATCTTCTATACAATACAATGAATAGATTCCCTATCTTGTGATGAAGAACCTAAGGATCTCCAAATACTGTACAGTTGATTTCACTAGGGTCTCCCTGGTTTTCTAGTCTTTGAGCATAGCTTATGTGTTGCATTTCAGCAGTGTTACTGTGAGACAAGTCTTCTTGCCTGTAGACATGCTGATCTCAACTACGCAGATTTTCGTAGAGCGTCTATTTTTTTTTTCTGAGATTTATCACTTTTTCTTTTCTTTTTTTTTTTCCCAGACAGATAGAATTTGATTATTGTATATTAGAAATAAGTTAGAAATGTGAGGACTTTTCAGTTACGTACCTATGCAGTACATATGTGAGCCAGGCAGAGCAGAACTGTGATACATCAAATCTGATCATGCACAGAAATAAGTGTATGACAAATGTTCAGGGAACCTGACACCTGCAGAGCCCAGAAAGCATTTGACATATCCTGCAGGTGTAGTAAGGTTGATTTAAGCATACATTATAAATCTGAGTTGTCCTGAAAGGATCAGTTTTGCTGAGTGAACGCTATACTGTGTATGAACCCATATTTCTGATCCAGAACCCAAGACTGTTTTATTTCTAGTGTAGCTCTATGTGAAAAATAAGACCTATACTCATGCTGGATTCTACACTGTGTATGAAAAGACTTAGGTACAAAAGATATTCCCTTAGGCTTATCCAACCTAAGACAAAGCTTTGACATCATCCACAGTGGAAGTAAAGTGAACCAAAAAAATTTAAAAAAATATTTTCCATTACTATACTATAGACATAAGTGATGTGATTTTGCTTATGTAATGCTGTGGTTAGATGTAAAATTAGAGTTCCTAGCAAATATTTTACTTGTGCTTATTTCCTTAAAGAAACAAAACACAGTAATACTCATATTTTTACACCTTTAGTTGACAATCAGTGTTCTACCCCTTAATGACAATGCATTATTCCACTACAGTTGGGGTCTTGTGCTACTTTTCTTTGCAGGTGGGCTGTTTTTTGCGAAACCTATGCGATCCAAAGGCTATGTGACAATGCTTGACCCTTTTCAGCAGCTTTACGGAAAAAGGATGGGAGGACTCCTGTTTATTCCAGCTTTAATGGGAGAAATGTTTTGGGCTGCTGCCATCTTTTCTGCCTTAGGTAAGGAATTATCATTTTAAAAATTAAGTTGAAATTGGTGCATGAGATTAAGAAAATCAGAAATGCATTAGAAAATGGCTTCAAATATTAGCCATCCTAGCCAAACTGCCCAGAGTGTGGCAATTGTCTCAGACCTATGGTAACCAGAAGTCGTACGCAATAATGGTACCTCGTTGATTATTTTGGTAATGGGAAGACATTTCTAGCTGTTTTAAAAGAAATCCAGACTTCTTCCTTGAACTGATACATTTGAAAATGTACCCTTAAGTGATCCCTTGTCAAAACAGCATGTGAAGATGGAGCAACAAATTTCCTTTAACAGAGAGGGTAATGTGAGTGATTGTAAGTATCCCTTTTATATCCTGGCTGCCCCAGCTTCTCTTTTACACCACGGAGACCACAGGGGACAGTCAGAATTTCCCTGAAATATATGGAACATCATTGCCAGTGCATTTGAACAAAACAATCCTTTACAAAGAAGGCCTAAATAAATACAGCTTTCCATAGCATAAATAATAGAAGTAAAGCAAGGTTCAGATAAGTACATTTAAGTATTATTCAATTTGACATGGCTTTCTTCTTGACAAAATAAAGAAAATACTTAGGATTCAGAAAAGAATGTAGAGAATTAGTGGAACTATGACTCAATAGAAAATCACCCAACTACTCATCCAGTCCTGAGGAATTAGTCCGTTTCCAGGGTTTTTAATTATATTTCAGTTTGGAATTTAGCAATCCCTTCAAGAACTGAGAAAGTCCTTGAGCTGAAGCACCAGTAGTTGACTTTTACCAGCTAATCATACTCATAGTGAACATGCATGTGGTAATGCTTTCTAGCACAGCTATTTTAAACAGAAAATAAACTTTGAAGGTACTCTCCAACTGTGCTCTGATGAACTGCAAAGCAATGGGGAGCTTGTTTACCACAATTTCATCAGAAAACCCTTAAAGGACGAAGAACAAACTACATGCTGAGGTGATAGGAGTTGAATAGCTTGAAGAACTCTCTGAGTATTTGGAATATACTTTCTTTTTGATTGAGGACAAGCTAATATGTGATATTTCAATGCAAATGTTGTAAGTGTCTTTCTAGTAGCTTCGTATTATCACTGATAGCTAAAGACTATAGAGGTCAAAGAGAGTTTTAATTTTAACTGTTCTGTGAATAGACGCACTTATATTACAACTCCTGATTTGCACACCTATCTTCACAAATGTATTCTTCATTTGTTGATCTTCCTCATGATTCCTGGCCTGGCAGGGCTGTAAAAGGGAAAGACAGGACTTCCAACTTGTGCAAGATTTTTGAGCCTGTAATCCTGAAATACCAGAATGTTGAGGGCTCATTGTACAACAAACAGGTACCTGTCAGCAATCGGCAACTCTTACATACCACATGTTATTCTGAGTGGTACTGCCAGATACTTTCCACCCATGTGTTCAAGAATATCTACCTGCTGTACCTGAAAAGACTAAAAGTTATTCTAAGATATTTCATCCAAATTGACCTAATTGGAAGGAGACGAATTTTTAAAACAATGTGTTAAAATACTACAATCATTTTAAAAAGATAGTATATCTATGGGAAGTATATAAAAACCTTGACAGCTGTTGGAAGCACAGTACGGAGCACAAGCAATTTGAGATGTTTCTAGAGTGCTCTGATAATTTCATGACCAATTAAGGGAGATGATGGAGAGTTGCTCTTCTGAGCCTAATACTTGCAAACAAGGAAGAATTAATTAGTTAGGGATGTAAAAGCCTGAGGCAACCTTGGCTGTAGTGTTCAAAAGATGATAGAGTTTAGAGAGGAAGGAACAAGGCAAAAAGCAGGACTACAGCAGCAGATTCCAGGAGAGTACAGTTTGATCTCTTCTGGGATCTGCTTGGAGGAATCCCTTGGAAGATGACAGTGAGATTCAGGAGAACTGGTTGATATTCAGGGATCGCCTCCTCCAAGCTTCAAAACAGTCCACTCTGACAATCAAAAAAAATGAGAAGGCATCAGAAGGCCTGCATGGATGAAAAAGAAGCTACTGTCTATACACATATATAAAAAGGAAGCATTCAAGGGGTAGAAGAAAGAACAGGAGACCTGGAAGGAATATGGAGATGCTGTCTGAATATACTGGGATGGGGTCTGAACAGCCAAAGTCCACCTGGATTTGAATCTGTCCACAAAGGGCAACAAGAGTTGTCCCTACAAGTACGTAGGCCAACCAAGCCGTTTGATGCTGTCTCCCATAATATGCGCATAGACAAACTAAGTGGGCAGTGAGGAAGATGAAAACTTAGCAACCTGCTGGGCACAGAGGGCTGTGACCAAAGTGTGGAGTCCAGCTGGTGGTCAGTCATCCATCAGAGTACCCTGGGAGTCAATACTGAGTCCTATGCTGTGTAACAACTTCATTAATGACTTGGACATTGAGATTCAGTTCCTTCTCATCATTGTGTGACATACACTAACATAGTGTCGTTTTTGTGTTGTTGTTGTTGTTTTTTTCCCATAGGTGCCACGATAAGTGTGATCATTGACATTAATATCAATCTTTCAGTCATTATTTCTGCCCTGATTGCAACTCTGTACACTCTTGTGGGTGGGCTTTATTCCGTGGCCTACACTGATGTAGTTCAGTTGTTCTGCATCTTCCTCGGGCTGGTAAGTTCGGCTTTTTTCCACTTTCTTGCAAATTTTGCCTTGAGCTTTATGACAAATGACAAATTCAGAGACCTTTTGCCCAGCTGAAATTCTGGAACTGTGCCTTCTCTGAAAGTGAGGAGGAGGAGTATCTCCACTCACAGACCAATGGCTTTAAAGGGTCTGCATTTGCATCAGTATACAGCCTATGCTTTGGCAATACCGCTGACACCAGGCACAATTCTTGGCTTTTTTCCTACCAGTCTGATAGTGCACTCTTTTACTTTTCATTCTGAGTATGTATCTAATTCAAAACAGGACTGGAGAAGATTGGCTGGCTGTCCATAAGACTGTAGCAAAGGCACTGGAAGGAAGCATCAGATGCAGAGAGCAATCAGTAAAGCAGGCTAGAAACACTGGAACTGGACCTGTACAGCCAGTATTCTCCAGTTTCTCCTTCCTATAGCTGTCACCTATGCAGCTTACTTAACCTTCTGCTGCAAATAATCATCTGGGTTTTTCCTCCATTTCCCTCCACTGACCGTGGAGACTGGGGAGTCTCATAAGGTGACTGTGGCATTTGAATATGGTGTTATGATTCACCCATCAGTAATCAGTGATATGGTAGTGGGTAGCTTTTCCCCTACTTACTGCTATCTATTGACTCTACTCAGAAAAACATCGGTGCGACAGGGGTCAGATCACAAGGGTGCAGTCAAAGAAGCTGCTTGTTTTTGCTTGCCAGTGCTAGTAATAGATTGTCACAGGTGCACAGAGATCTGAGACAGGCTGAAATAGAAGGGGTGGCTCAAGGTGTTGGAGCTGAATGACACCTTGGGGACCCTGACTGTATTCTCTGCTTTCACCAGAGTTCTCATGCAGCCCTAGGGAAATTGCTTCTGCCAGAACTTGCACAGATGGCTACTAGCTAACCTTGTGTGAGTCCTCACTCTGTGGTGTCCTACTGTGAGGCCTGCAACCTTATTTGCAGAAGTGCTAAGCGTTCCCATTTGTAACTGACTTCATGGGAATTGTGCTAAATACTCTGAAAAAGCAAATACAAGTTCCAGCTGGCCACCTCCAATGAGAAGTTATTCCAGAACAACTTCTCTCACACTTCTTTTCTTTATCTGCACAGTGGGGTAAATGCTGTCTCCTTCCCTAAGGTGCATGTTAGCATTTGTGAACCATTCAGTTTCCACAGATGGTATGCATTACAGAAATTCCCCAAATAAAGTAAATCACTCATGCTCTACTACAGACCCTCATTTTATGGGAATAACAACATGATCTCATGATTAAAGTTGGCGTGAACAGGGAGGGGGAGACAAACAAAGGTTGTATAGCAGTCTTTTAAGTGGTTGGATCTGTAGTTTTAATAGTGGTCTTTTTATCCAGGTTGGGCTTTTTATGTAATTTCCCTTTTAAAGTAAACAATAACTCTGTCATGTAGAAAGAACTGTATTCATAACCATAGGAGTCATGAGAAGCTTCAGATAACACTTAAACAGTCATGCTGTAGGTGAGGGATTTTAGATGAGATAGAACACTTTCACATTAAGTTTCACAGCAAAAGATGTGACAGACTCAGTGTCCCAGCTTCCCCTCCAGACTTTGGAGCAGTTTGTGTACCCACTGGCACACAGTATTACTGCCCACTACTTTTACTGTTTCCTCCTTACCAGAGACATGATACTTGTTCTAATCACTTCTGTTCCCTGCGCTGGCTCTTCATTCAGACACAATCTCATCCTTATGTCTTCATAAACCCTATCCCGGTCTAGGCAACTACGTACTTCCCTGGTTTTCTCCTTCCAACCCCATATAGTTTCCTTCCTTCCCTCCTCTTCTCTACCCACAGTTGCAATTCTCAGCTCCAGCCTCTGTCTTTATTTTGCCTAGTCAGTCTGTCTGATTCTGTACTCTATCCCCAACTATTTGTTGTCATCTCAGCTGTATTATTAATTCTCCACTCTAAACTCTTTGCCGTCATATAGGAGTACTTTTTTTTTTTTCTGGTTTCCAATCCCATGAGTTCCAGATCCTTCTAATACCTCTTATTTCTTCCCTGAACTTCTACTCACTGCATAAGTCTCCAAAATCTGTTTCACTTCCACAAGCCATTGTTTTATTTTTGCTCCATTCAAAACAGTGAATTTCCTACTCCAATTATTAACAGCTTGGAGAGGACAATAGGAGAGAATCTGACTGTATCCATGTTAGCAAGTTGTACAGTGCCAAGGTAAAAATACAAGATCATCTGTTCTATTTTATTGTTGATACAGTCCTGGCACTGTTTTGGCCCATACCAGCTAGTACTTTCCCAGATAATTCCCAGGATCGGGTCAAGGCTGTTCTGTTTGACAGGAAAAGTAAGTCTAGATGTATGGATATAAGCTAGGACTTGTCAGTGTTCTGCAGAGCTAGAGAAAATGTTGAATTGTTCTGTTTTCTAATAGAGTGATAGTCCTTGAGATCACAAAGAGCTATATTGCTGTCAGGAGCTGGAATGGATTACAAAAACTAGTAGTGCATTTGCAATTTAGCCCCTATTAAATCCTGGGCTGTATCTTGAAGGCAGCAGGTGGACCTTTAGAAATTTTCCCTAGTGAAAATCTCAGATGAGTATGTGCAAACTACAGCTCTTCATAAACTCATCACTTTGATGTGTTTGAGATTTGAGATTCACGAAGAATGAAAAATCCACGTCATCCTTCTTCTCTATGAATTTCTTAAGCAAACGAAATAAATTAAGAGTATTAGCATCCTGTCATTTTGGCAATATGTTTGTCTTTCCTTCAAAATCTCTTGGAGATGACTGAAACATTTTGGTGATATTTTCCAGAAGAGCCTAAGCAGACACTGAAAAGGGAAATTTTCTTCCCATGTGCTTATATTGGAAAAGTTTAATATGTAACTTAGAGACTGTACTTGATAAAAAACTCAATAAGCAACTTGCTGCAAAACATAGCAATAATTCATGTCTTCTTCACACATTGATGCAATAATTGTGCTACAAAGTAGAGGAAGATGTTTGAAGTTTCACCTCCTTGCACCTTTGTGCACTTAAATGTGTTCATTTGGGCTATGGTAATCTGCATATTTTTGGCTATCACTAAAGGCTTCAGGGTGCTGTGCTTGCAGTTGTCTGTTCCCTAGATTACTAAGCCTGGTTTTCTTCTTAGTATGAAGTGCCAAGGTCCTCCTCACAGGGAGTTAATGAGTTGAAAAATCAACTGGAAGACAAATACACAAAAAGAAAACCCATCCTCTGGTAGGAACTGTTTCACAATTGATTTTTTTACTCAGATCAAAAACATAGAGAGGGAAAACAGCCAAGAGCTCAGAGTAAAATTGTCCTCAAGGTAGAAAAGTGCTGTAACACACTGGGTATTGTAATACACTGGAGTATTCTGGAGCAGGAGAACTGCTCCAGCAGCATCCCTCTCTTGCCATGATACAATTTTCATAGAATCACAGAATTATAGAGTGTCTTAGGTTGGAAGAGACCTTAAAGATCACTGAGTTCCAACCCCCTGCATGGGCAGGGCTGCCCCCCACCAGCTCAGGCTGCTCAGGGCCCCATCCAACCTGCCCTTGAGCACCTCCAGGGATGGGGTACCACAGCTTCTCTGGGCAGCTGTGCCAGCGCCTCACAGACCTCTTTTCCCATTAGAAGCACAAATTCTACATTTTGTCGATTTAGAAAGAAATTCACAAGCTTTCAGGTTTGATGCCTTGTGCCTGTATACTCACAAATCCTGTTGCTTTCGCATGCAGGTTTGTTAGTAAATATTTCTCTGCAGGGTGGTCCAAGAAAGGTTGTGAAGACCACATGTGGAGTTTAGGGAAAATATAGTGAATATGTATAAATATGTTTCTCTTGCTGATGGTATGACTTCCACTGATAAATTTTGTCCTCACACTCATACTGTCCAGGAAAAAGGTACAACATCCAGTACTCTCTGGAGTTCGGAGGTGTTCTGGCATATTATCTAGCTATTTTGCAAGTTAGCTTGTCATTTGATCTGCAGCGTGCAAAAGAGAAACAGACCAATGCTCATAGGTTTATCATGCCTTTTATTAGACCTGAACAAAGTATTGTTGTTTGGTTACAGTGGATCAGCGTACCCTTTGCGTTGTCCAATCCTGCAGTGACAGACATTGGTTTCACAGCTGTGCACGAGGTGCACCAAGCACCTTGGCTTGGAACTATTGGCTCACTTAACATTTACACCTGGCTGGACAATTTCCTTTTACTGGTAAGTGATGGCTTATCTTAAGGAATAAAGCAGCTTAGCACTTCCACTGTGTCACTGTAACAGCTAGAAAAAGTAGAGTCTAGTTAAGAGTTTCCAGTAACATGAAAACTTTTATCTTCTTGATTCCTGTTAAGTATGTAGATCACTCTGAAAGTAATGCACCCTACTTATTTCCATGGAAATTACAACAGATACAAAGAGCACAATAACACTATTCAATAGAACAAATTCTCAGCTACAAAACACTCTTTTTCAACGCAGTCACCACCATCAGCTATGCTTTTTCACCAGCTGTGAACAAGAGCCTGCATGCTGCACTGTTAAAATCTGTACCAGTGGAGCTGACTCACTGTCACTATCATCACTGCTGAAACACACCACCCACCGCATCGCTGCTCATATCCATGGTTTGGTCTCTGTAAATGCAAGCATTGATGAATGTCAGTGGGTGCCATTTATTCCACATGGAGGAATTCAGAGATACACTTTTGCTTCATCCACGTTTCCATGTCAAATGCCATTGTTTCTGTCTGCCTCTCTGCTGCCATCTGTCACACAGCAACAAAATGTAACAGGATATTGGTGGAAAGATTCAACCTCTACTGACGTACCACCAACATCCACCTCTGACATCATGGGCCAACATCATAATATTACTTTCTGTGCAGCCCTTGTATTTCTGAACATTTGAATGATTTCAGAGAAATATCAGTAGAATACTGTATCACAGCTGTCAATATCAGCATTGCCAGGAACATTGTTTAAATATTGTCAGACTGAAAGATTTGCCTTATGCTAAAATTAATTAAAAGCGTGTGGCTAACACTTAGGTGATGTCATTCTTGGCAAAGAAACACAATAAATACATTATACAAATGATTAAATATACCTTAGGTGTAGGTGATGTAGAAAGAGCTTTGCAGAGATGGATGGATGAATTCATCCATGCCAGAATGAACTGAGGGTTTTCATTATTTAATACTCATTTATTACACATGGGATTAGTGGTTATTAAGTGCTTTCCATTAGAAGGTCTAGCAATGCTTGCTAATGTTTTCCATTCTCAGTGTCCCTGAGCAACTTTATAACGTTTTTATTATCATATTCTAGTTTGGGATTTCTTTCTCTATTTTTTTTCCCAATTTTTGCCAAATTGTGACACATTTCCTTTTCATCATGTTTGTTTCATTACATTTCAAGAAATTTACACATGCTTGGAAAGCTTTGTTAAAATAACATTATTAAGGCTGCAAAGGAAAGCACTCATAAATAGTATGCCAAAATCTGAGTTGCGTGTGAGGCATTCATTTGGTCCCTTGTGTGCATGAAGCATATATGAAACACCTGTGTACACACTCTTAGGAATAAACACCTCCTGCCTCATTTAGCATGTTGAACTGGACTGTGCACTTTTAGTGAGCAGTTTGCTTTATTTTCTTTCCACAGTGTTTAGTCATAGGCACTAATTTACTTAGTGGAGCCTACTCAAATCCTGCTCTGAAGAGAGGATTTTAGCACATGTTTTTTTCAGCCTTTGATAATAGCCTTTTATGTTATATTTTGTGGGTGTAATTTTAAGTCTCATATTCACTGTTATATCCACAAAACAAGAGAAGAGTTGCCACCATAAAATATATATATGAAAACAGCAACAAAGAAAAAACAAACAAACAAAAAAAAGCACATTCTTTTACTACTTTGTCCATAATTAATATTGGTATCAAATCAGTCAAAACAATGGGAGGATCATTTTTCATATTCTCACATTGAATACATACAGAACTTGTTGCTTGTTTCAATAGTTATATGTATTCATATAAGGAGATAAAATCTTGCTTTCCAATCCTAATTAATGTAATTCTAGGGGTAAAAGGATACTGGAGGCCAAATTCTGCAAATATGAGATATGTCAATAGTATTTTATAACTTTTTGTAAGGCTTTATCAAGTATTTACTGAGCTCACAATGCCTTAGGATTACAGAGACTATGTAGCATTGTTTCTAACTGTACAGAGAATAACTTCTCTAAAAGAGTGGGATTTAAGTGGGTTTACAAAAATCTAACATTACTTGTGAGAATGGAAGTTACAGCTGTTACTAACTGAGTGATAAGCAATAAATGAAAGAGCGGCAATGCGGCATTCAAGTGATGCATCTATGTGTTCTCTATGTGACGATAATAAAGAAATCTGGTGTCAGCTCCCAGTAATGGAACACTGCTTATTATGCTTGCAGACATTTGGAGGGATCCCATGGCAAGCATATTTCCAGCGAGTTCTTTCCTCATCTTCTGCCACATATGCTCAAGTTTTGTCATTTCTGGCTGCTTTTGGCTGCATTGTGATGGCTATTCCTGCAGTACTCATCGGCGCGATTGGAGCATCCACAGGTAAATTATTAAAAAATGAGTAATACAATAAATGTGTGAAAATCTTACATTACACAGGTGACATCATTAATCAACCCATGACTTCATCAGCAGAAGACGGCGCTGAAAAATAATTTTATAGTATGTTTTTCCCAAGGGAGGTTGCTCCATTGTGGTGGTTCAACAGCAAGGACAGCTAAGCTCCACTGTATCACTCTCTCTCACTCCCCACCCTCAAAAGAATAGGGGCAGAAAATGAAAGGGAAAAAAATATCTGGTTTGAGACAAGGGCAGAGAGGTCACCCACCAGCTACCATCACAGGCAGAATGAACTCGGTATTGGGAGATTAATGTGATTTGTTGACTATTGATAGTAGACTAGAGCAGTGAGAATTAAAAGCAAGCTAAAGTCACCTACTAATGTCACTAATGTTAATGAGTGACTAATAATGTTACTCACGACACCCTTGTGTCTATATTTCAGCCTGGAATCAGACTGAATATGGTGTTCCTGACCCCATTGCTAATAAAGAAGCGGATATGATTTTACCAATTGTGCTGCAGTATCTTTGCCCAGTCTACATCTCGTTCTTTGGCCTCGGTGCTGTATCTGCTGCCGTCATGTCATCAGCTGACTCTTCAATTTTGTCAGCAAGTTCCATGTTTGCTCGGAACATTTACCAGCTCTCATTTCGGCAAAATGTAAGATTATATTTCCATTTTTACTTCTAGAGAAAATTTTAGGCAAGAGACTTTTACTAGGTAGAGCATAAACTGCCATTTCTTAGTGAAGCATCTACTCCACATTCCTGCCTATGACTAGAAAAAGTACAGCATTTCTTTGCTAACAGTATATTGAGTAAATTGAAAGGCAAAAATGTTCATGGTTGTGACTGATGACATGGTTGAAAAAGATGGTGGAAGGCAGATTTCAAGTGTTTCCATGGCATTGCAGTTTATTCTGAATAGCTCCTAATTATTGTTGCAACCACAAGTTTTACTTAAAACCTTAATGAAATGAGGCATCTTTCTGACTTACTGGTTTACTAGGAAATCACTCAAGAAAGGTACAGAGTGGGCTCATGAGTCATAGTTTTTGTTAGGATATGGAGAAGAAAAAAATCGGACACTGAAAGTTTTTTCTGGTTGATCTATATTGTGTTTATTTTCAAAAGTTATTTCTACAACTGTTGTTTTTTGTCCAACATTATCAATTTTTTCCATATGCACAAAGGTTTATGACTTTCTGAATGGCAACTATAGCCCTTGTTTTTTTCTTCAGTGCTTGTGGAGTTATTAGCCTGTGAATATTGCTGAATGTCATGAAAAATTCCCTTTTACAATGTCATGCCTTACGCAGAATCTGATCATAAATGAAGGCGTACACATACTACCATAACACTGCACTTTTTTTTTTGCAGGCCTCAGACAGGGAAATTGTATGGGTCATGAGAATCACTGTTTTTCTCTTTGGAGCATCAGCAACAGCAATGGCACTGCTGGCATCATCAGTGTACGGCCTGTGGTACCTCAGCTCTGACCTTGTTTATATCATCATATTCCCTCAGCTCTTGTGTGTGCTATTTATTAAAGGAACCAACACCTATGGTGCCATTGCAGGATACTTATTTGGCCTTGTTCTCAGAATAACTGGAGGAGAACCATACCTCTACCTTCAGCCCTTGATCTACTATCCTGGCTGCTATCCTGATGAAAATAATATCTACGTCCAGCGATTCCCATTTAAAACACTTGCGATGCTTACCTCCTTCTTTACTAACATTATAGTCTCCTACTTAGCCAAATACTTATTTGAGAGTGGGACTTTGCCACCAAAGCTGGATTTCCTTGATGCTGTGGTTGCGAGGTACAGTAGAGAACATATGGACAAAGCAACGCTTGTAAAAAGTGACAATATTGTATTAAACGAACTTGCACCTGTGAATCCACGACACAGTCTAACTTTGAGCTCAACTTTCACAAACAAGGAAGCCTTTAATTATGTTGATTCGAGTCCAGATCTGTCCAACACTGAAGATAATTAAAAAGCGTGGCACCCACAGACAAAGCAATGCAAAACACAGTATTCTACGAAGAATAGTAAGAGGCATTTTATGGAAAGAAAAGCAAAACTTAGAAATGAAATGCCACTGCACAATCTCTAATTCGTTCTACAAGGAGCATCCGTGGGCAGAACTCTTTCCTGTTATTAACTAACATGTTGGATTAGATCACAGAGTGTTTCCCAAAAGGTGCATTCAGATCCCATTCTTTCCACCCACAACTATAAACTATGTAATTAAAAAATATATATATTTACAATTGAAAATATAAGTAGCAGAAAAGTGCAACAGCTATTTAGGTAGGACATTATATGAAGAGATTATAATACAGTCACTCTGAAGTACTACCAGCCAACATTTTATTGGCATTAAATGAAAGTATATTGTCACAGCTGTTCGTGATTTAATTCTAAAGAACTAAATGCCTGCACAAAGACAGATGGATAACTTCCCTAGGTTTTTGTTCTGGAATTTTTGTCCTCATAAAGGATTTCAAAGAATACAAATTTAGTATTTTATTATTATTTGTATAAGACAGCAAAATGTGCAAATAGTAATAAATTCTTTATAGATGTGCCGAACGTCTTATAGTCTTAAAAGAAGTTAAAATTAAATCAGCAGTTAAAGTGATGGTATGCCTAATGCAAGATGACCTTTAAGCAAAGTATGTTACTATAGATTTTCTTCTTTCCTGTGTTTTGTGGCTGTCACCAATGGAGGAGGATAAAAATTTTGAAGCAATAATTGGAGTTGAGAAACTCAACTTGTGAAAAAAAAATGTCTGAACTTTTATAAAGTAAAAAGAACTTTGCAGTGTTGTGGAAGGAAGCCTTACCTTGATTTACCATAAAAATGAACACTAAGTAACGCAGTCTGACACCAAGCAACCATAACAATGGAGGAAATATTAAAAAATAGGAGACTCAAGAAGGCTGCTTGAAAAAAGCAGATGGGGAAAATACCCAGATTTCACTTACTAAGAAAATATAT
>PPHD01019858.1:1675-13906 GCA_002909625.1 Bambusicola thoracicus
CCCCCCCCCCCCCCCCCACCATCCACATGTTGTCCCAAAGTCACATTGTCATTTCTTTGAACTGGAATTAGGCTCTGTCCTTCAACTAGTTTTTGAAGGCTGTTATGGAACCTCACTGTTTTGATGGTTCATCATTTTTAGACAAACAACCCCCCCTAGCCCATGTTTCAGCTTAAATTGCTCTGTAATTTCTCAGTACTTCTGTGCCAAATGTGTCCTCTTACCTCCTGAAAAGCTGAGAGAGATCTTCCTGTCTGAATGTCCATTTTGCAAGGATGAAGGAGTCTGTTTGGTTTCACCTCTATTTCATGTATTAGAGAATATTATCTGGGTCCCTTCCATTTGCTCTCTCTGAAGTAATAAAGCAATTATGGAAGCCTAATAGTCTATGTGATGTAAAGAGAAAAATCTTTCCAGATCTCACTTGCTGAATTTCCTCTTCGGTCTTAGACTATGATTTTATTTCCTTCCCTTGTTGGAGAATGTTGTTGTCTTAACCAAATGCATGGGTTGGTGAGTGGTCTTCCTAGAGTTAGGCTTTTAATTGTCTTCTCAGCAGGCACGCGGAATCCTCCAAAAGCAGTGCAGCTGGCTCTTTCTCCTGTGAGACTGATTACGTCACCTCTTAATTGAAAATGCTGCATCCCTTAGCAGACGCAGATTTTCCACGTGATGGATGCCAACGTCTCTTCCTTTGTTGTAATGCTTGCAGTCCATACTGTTGTTTGGTCATGAGCCTGTTGTGACCTACTGTTCATGTAGGACTATATTGCGTATGCTCTCTGTTATAGGCCAATCTGATTTTTCTTAACCCGTCATTGAATTTTAATGAAGAAACAGAAGTAGATATAGAGAAGGAGGAGGTTTCTGCAGCTTAGGTCATTGAGAAAGGTAAAAAGCCTTCTCTTCAGTGTCAAAATTCTAAATCTGTTATCATTTCTGTTATGAACACATTTCTGTTGTCTGGGTGTGTTCTGAAGCTTCCTAATACAAAGGGGGACATGCACTGAGTTTGATAGTGGTGTGCTAGTATGCATAACCCAGAGTTAAGCAGTCAGAAATGAGGTAGTTCGTGAATGTTCAGACCTGCCCCTCATCAGTGTTCTTCATTTTTCGCAGTATGGCAGAGATTCTTTTGCCCTTGCTTTTATAGTTGGTCACAGTTACCTGCCAGCATCTCCCTAGTTCTTTGAATGGGTTTCGGCAAGCCATTTAATCATCATGCCTCTGAGTCTCAGCTGACAGGAGGTGGGGCAGTATTGAGAACAGTTGTCCTTTTTTTTACAGAAATAGTGCAGTGGTTTAAAGGTTAAAAAAAAGAAAAAGAAGTGCTAACTGCTGCTAGAATGTGTGGATAAAAACCTATGTCCTCTAGTGTTTTGTGCCATGAAGAGTACAATTAAAAAAACCAGCCCTGCGATTACTGGGACTGATGCATCATTGATATCATCAGTGCTTAGCTCCTTGGTTTGTTTCTCCCTTGAAGTTAGATGCTTACAAAAGTAATAAGTGGAAAGGGCTTAATACTTAAACTTTTTTGGACTTCTCTTGTTGTCATTGTTCTGTTCTTGTGGGTTTTTTGTATTTTGTTTTCTTCATGGTGACTGTGTCATTTGGTTGTGGTACCTTTTGTTTTTCAGAAAAATAAGAATAAGAAAAAAGGCAAAGATGAAAAATGTGGCTCTGAAGTGACCACTCCAGAGAACAGCTCCTCTCCGGGGATGATGGACATGCATGGTGAGTGGGAGAAGGTCAGCGCAAATTACCCTATTACGCTGCTGTGGAAGTGTAAGCTAATGGTGTCAAATCCTCTGTTGCTCAGTTTGGATCAAAGTGAGAATGGCATCAGATACTTGCTCACTACTTTGGATTTCTGTTCTGTGGATGTACCAACCAGTTGTTTAAATGCCTTTTTATGGGTCTCTGTACGCGGAGGAAAATATTGTTAGCAGAGCTATATGTGAAAATAAAAATGTCAATATCTACTATCCAAATGTTATGCTCTTACTTACGTTGAATAAGTAACTGTCAAGCTTGCTGCTTGTGGAACCAGAAGACCCCCGAAGCCTCGGTGGCACCTACCATTGTTTTATAGGTTTTGTACTTTTTTTAAGGGAAGAAGTGAGTCAGAGCAGAATTCAGTGAGAGTCATGAGAGCAAGCTGTGGTTCTCCTGCATCTTCTTTCTGCCTTGACTTGATGAAATTTACTGGTTAAGAAAATGTTTTTGCATCCCAGTCAGACAGTATGAAATCAGTTTAAAAAACAAACAAACAAAAAAAGCTGTAACTTGTTGAGTGTGAGTATGATATTTATTACAAAGGAGCATGCACAGCTCTGTTATGATTTTTTACTTTCTAGGTGTTTGGATAGCAATTATGGTTGAGAATGCAGCGCTATTTGAGCTGATAAGAGAGGATCGTATTTTGGTGGGATGTAATTTTTTCACTTCAGCTTTATTTGCATTTTTATTGCTACTTGATTTGTTCTTACAGTGTTTGCAGCGAGTGTGGTCTTGCGATTAAAGGATTGAGTATGTTATTCACAGACTGGATTAATTTTTATCCATGTTGCAAACTTCTAATTTAATAATTTAATATTCTTAAGCCTTTTACCCCCATCGATGAAGTGAATATAATACTTGTTTTATATCATTTTATATTGTGTTTTTAGCCCATATTGTACAATTTCACTGTAAGCTTAATCTTATCTTCAAGCTGTTCTGACAAGAGATGGTCCATCACTGGCTATGTGTTTCTGAAGTCCTTTGGATGTAATGATTGTACAGATGCAGAGGGAGATGGATCACCTTACATGCTAGTAATTTAATTAATATTTTGCTGGGTTACTTCTCTTTGGGGATCAGGGCTTCCGTCTCAGTTCCCCCAGTTAGACTGGTTTAAAGATTACAGCAAGCTTCACTGTTATCCATAAAGTATCAGCTGAGATATTTAAACCATTGTAATTGGTTTTCACAAAAAGAGGGCACAAGCAGGACGTTTCCTGATCTGTGTTGCAGAAAGTTTTTATCATTGAGCTTCTTGAGTCTAGAGAGTATTCTGAAGAATTATCTCTAAGATGCTGTTGCTTTTAGGACAGGCTGCCATGCTGTGCTTTGATAGCACTGTAGGCTTTTTGACCTGTGGGGCACACTTTGAAAACCACCTGCTCATCAGAGCACTGTAGTAATACAAAGGAAATTTGTAGCATGAATATTTAATTGGCCCTTTGTTAGCTGATCTGTAAAATGAGGTGGCTTCAGTTAGCCTGTTTTACTTGCATTATAAAATTCTGGGTTCTTTAAAAGAGATCTAGGTAAACATTCAGTTTTATTGTATAATATTATTTACAGCATTTAGAAAACTCATGTAATTACAGCATATGCTGCAAGAGCAGAATTTGTGATGGTATGGAGTAAGCCTGGTGTTAGTGTGAATGCTGCTGTGCCTGGTCTCCAACAAGCTAGACTATATCCTGCATTATCAGGATATTACAGGAAAAACAAATAAAAAAGGAGCAACTATGTTGTGCTTTTTATTCAGACCTTGTCAGATTGGACTTTCTTGTTTAAATCTCTTTTGTTAACAGATGACAATAGCAACCAGAGTTCAATAGCTGATGCTTCTCCAATAAAACAAGAAAACAGTAGCAATTCAAGTCCAGCACCAGAACAGAACTTGGCAACACAAGCAGATGGCACTGAAGTAAAGTCTGATGAAACTCAGTCAGAAGCAAAGGAGCAACCTGGTTCAGAAGGTAAGCTGAAAGATCATCCCTAAAGCCAGCAAAAACTGCTATCCTTTAGTGTGGTATCCCTTATTTGCTTGTTTTTTTAAGGACTTAATAATAACAGATTGAAATAAATGGTTCTGAATTCTCAGCATCTAAACAAAAAAGAGCCATAATCTCTTGCTTACCAGTTGTTCTTCCATACAACAGGAAAGGCCAGATTGACACTCAAGTCCTTTTTGGAGAGAAAACAAACGAAATAGTTTGTTGTTGTCATAATCTCAGTCTTGAAAGAAGAAATAATTTAAAATAATCTTTAAAAAGTGACACAAACCCTAGAAAGAGTTACTTCTGTAGGTGTAGAAATGTTCATTACCTAGTGTGAGAGTAAAATGGAGATGAGATATTTTAAGTTGTATTTAATTTTTAATTGTGTAAACTAAAATGTAATCCTTTTTTTCTTAACACTGCTAGTTACTTACTTAAAATTTAGTTCTGAATTCTGTCCTCATTTCCTAAAAGCTACAGTTGTACACAGATGAAAACTGTGTGTGGATTAAGAGATTGTTGTGAACCTCACTCTTTAAATGGTATTTGGGTAACTGAAACATGTTCTGTGTTTATAATCTGTGGAAGATAAGTGTCTTTATCCCATTGTTGGAGATAAAATATGTCCTTAATGCCGTTCTAATTATTTGGTTGCAGAATTCTTCCCATAGCAAAGCAATTAAATTATGCCTTCCTGATTAAGTTCTTAGCTCGATAGATCTACGAACCAATTTAAATTTAGAGCTTTTATCTTGGTAATACTGGAGTGATTGTGTTGAAGTTGTCGTTGTTAATGGGGGTTAAATTTTGACAACTGAATCATCACCAAACACGAATAAAACAGAATCCTTCGAAGAACATCTCAACAAGAATGTTTGTGATACAGTAAAATGTAAAGATTTTTTCCTAGGTCTGATACTGCCTGAGCTTGTTTGTGTGAAGATGTTACATAGTATACCTGCTCCCCTGACTAAATTTAGATTCAAAGAAAATCATACCAAGTTCTCTGGATTAGTTCCCAAGTCCATTACTGTAAAACAAAAGGGAGAAGCGATGACAAAAAAACACCCCTTGCTACCGTAGCTGCACAGTTTGGGATCCACTGATGATCACGATTGAGCCTTTTTCTGTAGCTGCCTCTTACTTACGGGTCAAAGTAACTTTCCTTGCATTCATTCAGCCCTTTGCAAAATTTGTTTGAACTTTTTCGCTAATAGCATTGACTTTGTTCTATGTCACGGGGCGTGTGAGAGTTTAGCTCCCTCTAGGGACTGACTTCGGCAATCGTATACTGCCGTTAGCGTGAAGGCAAAGGCCTTGTAAAGTGGCAGTAGTGAGTGGTTTTGATTGTGGAGTTTGAAGTTGATTCGTTATGTTTGTGTTGTTATATATGTTATCATTAATGGCTACGTGTGAGTGGAATTTTCATCTCCTGCTGAATGCTTTCATTTATAATTTCTTGAAATTTCAGATACCTCTGATGAACAGAATTCACAGTCTTCAATGGAAAATTCCATGAATAGTTCAGAGAAAGCAGAAATTCAGTCCTCTGGAGAAAACGATATACTTACAGAGGCATCAAAAAACTCTCAGGTAACCTTAAGCACAAAAGCCCAATTACTTAGGATTTGAAAAAGAGCATTTTTACCAAAAAGCAAATGGAAGGAAGCCAGGCTCATTTCCTAATGCAGTGGAAATAAAGCAGCTGTAGAGTATTAGATGTATGTATACCTGGTGGTGTGGTTAATTTGATTGCCTTCTTGCATTTCAGATAATTTGATGAGCAATACTACAACTGGTCTGGTTTACTTCTCGTGTTCCTGTACCAGGCTGTGTTAGTTTTATATGGAAATACTAAAATTTAGCCTTAATGAGTGGTCTGGGCCTAACCAACTGAAAAGACCCCTTTGAGGATAATTCAGATGTAAAATATTTTCTATCAAAGAAAACTCATACAGCAGTTAGGAAAATGAATTTTTTTAGATTCTGTAGGCAAGGTGTTCTCATGTTGACTTGCTTAGAATGCTGAAAAAAATCCAAGTGAGTGGAAGAAGGAAATTATTGTAATCGTCCCATTCACACGGGGACCCTCAGACGGAGCACTGTTCGTACCGTTGGTTTTCCTCGTGGGTGGCTGGCTAATTTCAGTGCCCTCCTTGGTCTTTCCAAACGTTTCATGTTCTGTCCTGTAGAGGTTGCTTTGGCTGTAGCAGGAGCAAATTCACGTGCACGTGGCGTGTGTTATGCTCAGGCGTGGAGTTGAGGGAAGTCTGGGTATAGGTATGCATCAAGGCTGTTGCCTGGAACATTCCCTGAGGCATCTAGCCTGGAACTAGAAATTTGTCCTTTCGAGTAGAGGATACAAGTGTGAAGAAGCTAAAGTAAGTAGAGGGGTGATTTTTGGAAGCAAATTGACTTGGTCACATCGTTTTCGTATCCAGGGATGCTTTGTATTTCACAAGTGACACACCAGGGAATTTTTTCTTGCTTTTTGTTTGATGTTTATGGCACCTGAAATTCAATGCAATGATAACATGGTTGTTTTTCTTTCCCCCCTGCCATTAAGGACTCTGAAGGAGTGCCACCTTCTAAAAAGATGAAAGTAGAGGCTTCCCAACAAAACATTGAAGAGATTTAGACTATAGATTTTTTCTGGTCAGTTTTTATGTAAGGTACATCAGTGGGCTTAATTCTAGAACAACCTTACTTAAGCATCTTCTCTTGGATGAGGACAGAACTCCTAACTTTTCAAGTTACCAAGCAAAAATCCAAGAAAGCCTAACAAAGGTTTAACTTCTCAGACACTGAAAACTTTTTCCTGTGAAACAAACATTGAGAACTTTTAAGTTACTGTCTCTGAAATGGTTGGAGTAAACAACTCAGGAGGGGTCTACGCACTGTTTCTAAAGTCAAAATTACGATTATGTTGCTGCTGTATTTTTTTTTTTCATTTCTCTATTTAACATTGTAAGATATTTAAGGATGGTACAGGTCAGGTATTAGCTTTCATGTGAAGTTCATTGTTCTGGCGCGATGTCTGCTTTTGTTTTGTGCCTTGTGTTCTGAAAACAGTGCTAACTTTTAACTTTTAAAAGTTGTTTTGCAACTGTCTCCTTTGCGAAGTGACCTATGTTTGTATAATGCCATGTAGAAAGGCTTTTTGTTCTTTTTGCTTTTTTTTCTTTCTTTGGAGGGGGGGCTGTTTTATTTTATTTTTAATTTTTAAATCCCTGGTGCTTAAATTTTAACAAAGACCGATCAGGATGCCATTTTCACTCTTGGAGTCCAAGGAGAGAAAAGAGCTTGATATATTATTTTAGCAGCTATAGTGGAGATCTTTTATTGAATGCATGGCATTCGCAACTGTAAATTTGGTCTTCTAAATACTTAACTTCATCAGAAGTTAACACGATCTGTTTACCATTTATAGTCCGGATCTGAATATATAATGTAACACAACAGTTAAAATACTTAGGTATTAGGTCCAGATCTCTGTACTGGGTACAACTTGCTTTACAGAAGAATTCCACTATGTATATAAATAGGATCAAAGGGATTGATGCACAATGAATTTATTTTCAATTGGACTTTTTTGATATGAGATTTTCACTGAACTGGATTTCATTGTACTGTTTCTGTATAAGATGTTTACTTCTGTGTTCCAGGTTAATACTGTATTTGGGATTTTTTTTTTTTCCTTTCAGCAAGTCTTGTAAATAAGCCTTGTTGTTTCTGTCGTCTCTGCATCACTGATAGAAATGTTCCTTCTTTTACAATTATGTCAAAGTGTGCTTATGCTGAACTTAATTGAAAAGCACTAAGCATGTGCAACTCCCTTCAAATCAGTGGCGTTTAGAAGTGCAGAACCATCTGCAAAGGTCTCATCTTTGGGGCCTGATCTTCCAGGGTGAGTGCCCAGTTAGAACTGCTCGGTGTCAGTGGGAACCACTTAATTCTCCTTACACACACGTGTGCATGTGCACGTGCGCACACATGTATTGCTGGATCAGGCCCTTAGTCTGTCTTCACTTTGTGTGTGAGAGGTGGAGCTTGTAATTTAAACTATGATCTCACAGCTATGAAAATGGTTGCATATAGTTTGTAAGCTAAGAACTGTAAATACTTTTTTAAAGGAAAAAGAAATAATCGCTTCCAGTTGATACATTTTCATAATTAGCTCTTCATCAAGCTTATTTATTTCTGAATTCTCCAATAGTGAAAATGGCTTGCACTTAGACTACTGGATTGCATCTGCAATTACCACTTTATTATGAAAAGCAATGGGGAACTTGGGGGAGGGAGTGGAGGGAGGGCAGCTGGGGGAGCCAGTACTGGCGTTCCATAGGATGTTTGTAGGATTCAACTCCAAACAACGTATGACACTCAATTTCACAACTTTTCCTTTGTGTTGAAATAAACTTTTTGGATTTTAACTGAATAAAATTTGATTGCAAAAACCATTTGTGAAAGAAGTGTGCTCCCTAATAAGTTGTTGGGATTTCTGGTCTGATCACGAAGTCCATTAACCTTCTGAAAATAAGGAAATGAGGAGCCGAAAATTCTGTTTGCACAACGTTATGCAATGAAATGGTAGAATTCTCTCTTGGATTGTGTGTATGCCTAAAATGTGGATAACTGGTCAATGATGATTGATTTGTATGTATATTACATTCAGATTTAAGTGATATTTTGTGAGAAGTTCTATTGATATATGAAATGGTCAAATTTAGAAAGATTCAAACTTTAAAATATTTTTGCTTTACTGTTGTGGTTTTTTTTAATGCTAAAGCAAAACAAATCTGATGCCACCTTTGACAAGCAGTCATTTTTACTATTCCCTATCTCCAGGTGCATCGCAGCAAGTTTTTAATTCTAATTTTGTAGAAGTTTCCAAGGGAATAAATAGATTTTTCATTTAGAAACTAATTCCTGTACTTTAGGAAGAAATACAATATATAAATAGCACTAAAAATACCTCAAATTTTTCATTAGATAGAAGCATTTATTGGCATTATTGACATCAACAGGTTTAATTATAAGCTTCCTTTTCTCTCCTGTGGCTTCTGCTCGGAACTGTTCGTTGTTCTGTGGCTTACAAGACAAGGCGTCATAATTATATTCCTAGAGGCTTTATTTCTGAAATAGTAATGTTTCATTTACAGCTTATACGGGATACATTCAGAACTTTTATTTTTAACCAGAGATTCTAGTAGTGACAACAGACAGCTGAACAAGCAGATAGATTTGGGTTCCTTAGATCAGTTATTGTCATTCTCTAAGAGAAGAGACTTTGGCATTACCTGGTATGAAGAAATCCAAAATAGTGTATAAGACTGTTATTAGTCTTAGTGAAGTGCCTGATAACATTTATGGGCCAACGGATGTGATTAAACACATTTTAATGCCAGAAAGTACAGATGGGACCAAACCAGAACATCAAATTCAAACCAGTCTGAGGTTTGAAACCAGATCTAAATCCAGTTGGTTTTTTTGTTGGTTTTCTTTTATCTTTTTTTTTTTTTTTTTTTTTTGTTTTTTTTTTTTTTTTTTTTTTTTTTTTTTTTTGGTTTGGACCTGTCTCTACCAGAAACTTCTTTTATGAACTCACTGTAAAGGGTTTTATTGAAAGCGTTGAGACGTGGAGCAGAAGGAGAGATGTCATTTTCTTCGAGATGACTGACAGTTCTCATACAGCTAACCTTTTAGAAATAGTGCAAATCTCAAGAAGTGCTTCCTTGCTACAGTGCTGAATGTCGGAGCTTCAGTTACAAAACAGAAAAAGAAAAAAAAATAAAAAATAAAAAAAAGGAACTAGGAGCAAGCAAGTAAATTAGCTGAGTTTGTGGAACGTGTGGGAAGGCCTTCCAAATAAGTGATTTACTCAGCCAAACATTTTATAGCAGAACTATTCCTTGGAATTTTTATGCTTGGGAAAGTCGTTGTTAAACATTCCAAAAAAGGAAAAAAAAAAAAGTGCTGGCACTTACAAAACAACAAAAAAAATGGACAAGGCAGTATAAAATATTGGTTTTGGGTGGCTATCTTCATACATAAACATTGTCATGTTTTGGAATGTTCTTTATATCTAAGGGCCTGTTAGAAGGTGTAAAGAATTTTGTTTTCTTCAGTACCTAATCGTTTTCCATCTTATGATTTGTGTGTGTGTGTGTTGTACAGCAGTATAATTTTTCACTTATTTATTCCATCGGTAGTTATGGTTTGTACAATGTACAATGGTTTCATTTCAGAAATAAAATAAAAAAAAATCACAACACGAATGCTTTGTGACTAATTTTTGTCGAGAAGCTTAATCTCAGCTGGTTTCTTACATTACAATTAAATCCCCATCTTTATAGTCTTTTGAAATATGCGTTTTGTGGCATTGTCTCATTTGGTAGTGTGTAAAATGATTCACTTGGTTTGACCAAAGGTTGCCTCTGTCTGTTAGCAGAGCACTGACTGGGCGTGGATAATGTAACAGCAACAAACAAATACAGGCAATGATATTACAGCAGCCTGCAGAAAAACTTGGTAATGTAAGGTTTAAGGTGCTTACTGTTGGCTCAGTACTCAGCTAACGTCTTGTGGAAACTTAAATTGGAGCAGAGGGCACAGTGTGAAAACGTGCTTCAGCTGGGAAGCATGCTCGAGTCTGATGCTGGCAAGGATAAAAATTCCTAAGAGTTTTGGAAGAATTCTTTACACTCAGGGTGGATGTGAAGTGTCCTGCTTATTCTCAGCATTCTATGTACTGTGTCCCAAAGTAGCCTGCAGCTGCCCAGACAGCTGTGGGGGGGTAGCAGTGAGCAGCGTGCTGCTCCTGGCTAGTCCGTTTTGGTGCCTCCCTTGCTTTTACTGGGGTGCTTGTGGGATCCTCTCATTGAACCACTTCAATCTGCTACCCTGGGTGAAAAACAACTACCTAATTCTAGTGTTGTTTTTTTTGTTGTTGTTGTTGGCTTTTGTTTGTTTGTTTGTTTTTCATTTTATGGAGTAGGGCATTAAAACAGCAGAGAGAGGAAAAGAGTGGGGATTGCAGCCTCACTCAAGACAGGTCTCAGGAGGAAAAGCCTGGTAAGGCTTGTGCTAGTAAAGGAGCGAGTGACAACACAGCCTGGAAAGCGGGGTGCAAAGCTGCAGGTTGGCTGTGGTTTGCCTGGAGCAGGATGGGCAGCAGAGCGGGAGCCATGGCCGGACTCCCAGCCTTGCAGTCACCCCATGGTCTGGGGCTGTGAGTAAGTCTCCCTGGGCTCTCTGCCTCATCAAAATGAGAAGGCTTATCTCCCAGTCTGTGAGATTTAGGAAGATAATCTCTTACCACTGAGAGCTGTGGTATATGCTGCAGGCATATTTTTAAGCGCCATGAATGTCTCTCTGCTCAGTGTGTCTTATAGTTGAATTATAAGTAATCCTGTGACGAAAGCCTGCTTTTTGGAAGAAACAGCAGCAGGAGATGGTGGCCTGCATCATTTTGCCTTGCACCAAAGACTGCTAAAAACAGTCAGGAAAGGCATTGCTGAGATGCTGCTGGGTCCGTGGTGTTCCCTGTGCCTCCTGGAGTTCCACACTGTGGAGAAGGAGAGGAGAGACAGCAGCCTTGTCCTGGAGGTGCCCTGAGTGCTCATCTTAATGAAGTAAAGCAGAATGTCCATCTCCAGAGCTACCGTATGATTGCAGCCTTTTCTTAAGGACTGCCATGTGTGATCTTGACTGAGAGCTGAACATTGATTTTAAAGACTTCTCACAGCTGGAGCCGTCCATAGCAATGATGCCTTCCTCTTCCTTTGTGTGGGGGAACTGTTGAACTTAGCTGAGCTGCAGTTAATTCCTGGTCCTGGTCAGCATGGCTGCAGCCTTACAGCCAGAGGTGGTTCTGCACTTCTGCTCGAGACCTCCCCACAGGCAACCTCGCACCTCCTGACCTCGTCCTGTGCCCTGGAAGTACCACACTGGGTATTAAACTGGGGGGAGGGAGAGCAGAGCAGCATTGTGGCACCAGGGATGTGTCCTCGCCTTCCTTGGCCATGATGTTTTCTGCCCGTGGTGTTGCAAGGGGAAAGGACGGTGGCGGTGGCGGCCCAGGGCCGCTGTGTGTGTGTGAGAAGACACGAGGTGGCCGTGCCCTCGCGCTGTGAACGGCAGCAGGGCTGCGCTCGGGGGCGTCGGTACGACCCTCCCCTGAGGGAAAACCCGATCGGGAACACTTGGCGGGAAAGCACGCCGCTGCAGCGGGACGGCGCTGTCGGGCGCGGCCCTGAGGGCCGCAGCGCTGAGGCGGGAGCGCGGCCCGGGCGGGAACGAGGAGGGGCGGGCCGCGAGGGCGGGGCTGTAGCTCCGGCTCCTGCCGGCGGGGCGGCGCGTTGAGGGCCGGTCCGGGGCGGAGCGGGGCGGTGTCGGCGCAGAGCGGGCGGCGGGCTCGGCCGGGGGCTGGCGGCGACGGCAGCGGGGCCATGGC
>PPHD01019859.1:0-13906 GCA_002909625.1 Bambusicola thoracicus
CCTGCCTACGTGACATTCCTGGGAGCTTGAGCAAGAGTCACGGTGCGTACCTCCTGAGATAGCCATCTTCCTCGAGATAAGTCTACACAAAAGACCATTTCCCGGCCATTAGCAGCAGCTTATCTCTCTTGCCCTTGGCCTTGTCCATCTGTGCTTTTTAAAGGATTAAACAACCCTTAGCCCGGACCTTGTCCATCAATGCCCTCCACACAGAGAACTTCTCTAGGACTTGTCTGGACTTGTTCCTCAGTAAACTTTGAGTCAATGATATAAAAGAATAATCTCTTACACCAGGTCCCTCTGTAGTGCCTTTCTCCTCTTAGACAGATCAACAGTCCCTCCCAACTTGGTGTCTTCTGCAAGCTTACCGAGAGTGCATTCAATCCCCTCATCAAGATTGTTAATAAGGATGTTAAATACAAGCAGCCCCAGTACTGAGCCCTGCGGGACACTGCTTGTGACCAGCCGCCAACTGGATTTAACCCCACTGTTAACAACTCTTTCGGCCTGGCCATCCAGCCAGTGCTTCACCCAGTGGAGCATACACCCATCCAAACCATGGGCAGCCAGCTTCTCCGTGAGGATGTTGTGGGGGACAGTGTCAAAGGCCTTACTGAAGTCCAGGTAGACCACATCAACAGCCTTACCTTTATCCACTAAGCGGGTCACCTTCTCATAGAATGAAATCAGGTTTGTCAAACAGGATCCACCATTCATAAACCCATTCTGACTGGACCTGATCCCCTGGTTGACCTTTAACTGGTCCATGATGGCTCCCAAGATTATCCATTCTATAACATTCCTAGGCACCGAGGTGAGACTGATAGGTCTGTAGATACCAGGATCATCTTTCCGGCCCTTTTTGAACATCGGTGTCACACTTGCCAGTCTCCAGTCTATATATACACATATATATATATATATGTATTCCAATTTCATGGACTTTTGAAGCCTACCTCATGAGATGTAGTGAATATTGCTCTGTGGTTTGAAACACTCTCCAGACATCTCCCACCAATTCTTTACACTAGACAAACCTCCAGTGGAAGTCGGCCACTGAATTTTCAGAGGATATTAACTTGTCTCTGTGTTCTTTTTTATAAATTTAATCAACCATTTAGCATTTGCACATTTGTGATAGTAAAAATGACTGTTGGTTGCTTTCCCCTTAGAAGCTGTGCCTTTTTCCTTCTGCAGACATTTACCAAAGCTCATATTTGTCACTCCAGCAAAGCGGAGCTGAATGAGCTATTTAGCCACATAATAAAGTAACAGTGAATGAAGCAAGAGGACCAATTGAATTGATGCTATTATTTCAACAAAATCCTTTCAGCAATTGCCTCTCTTCATAGAGACCTTCCTGGCATTATTTCTCTAAATGACACTGTGGATGTAATTACTTTGATTCAGAGTGTTGGAATCACACAGGTAACAAATTACAATGCCCCCTGATGAGTAATAATTCAATTATTCAGTGGGCTTATAACAGTTTGAAATAGCCTATTCTCATTTCACAAACATCATATTTACTGCTGGAAATAAACCATTTCTGCAAAGTGAAATATTAGATCTATATATCTTAGCACATGTAAGCTCCCAGATGGATCACCACATAACTGCATACCTTTGGTGTTTTCAGTATTAAAGGGACTGCAGAGATGCTGAGCCTCCTGGGTTACTCCACTTCGGTAGAGGTGTGTGTATATTTTGGCTACTTATCACCTGGTGTATCAAGACTTCATCATAAGTATCAAGCAGCAACAGCTCACACGGTGATATCTCATCTCATAAGCACCAGTGCTATTAGAACTCATCTCTAACTGGAAGCAGAGTCTAAGTGTGTACCCAAAGGGACATTCCTCAGACATGACTCTTCTGTGTACCAGCATCAGTGAAGCATACAACACTGCTGAAGCCAAGGGAGTATAAACACAGGGGTGAAGAGGGGAAGAAATGATCCTGCGTGCTGAAAGGTCAATTCAAAGTGAAACTTCCAGGGTAAAATGTGTAAAGCCTGGTGAAATTTTTGAATGGCGTGTCTCAAACTGCCAATTATGCAATCTCCAAACTGCATTTAGAAATATAAGAACTTGTGAAAATCCTACAGATGGATTTCTGTCTTCACCTCCAGGGGGCTAAATATATATATTCTCGGGATGCTCCAAAAGTAATGCTTCCTATTTTATTATATTGGCCCACAACATCAGAGACAGATGTTGATGACATGACAGTAAAGGTTGACCCTTCTCATCAATATTTCTTTGCGTTTTGTTGCCAGTGACAGCAGAGGGACAGTCTGACAGAATGGCAACTGACATGGAAATGTGCATTAAGCATAGATGTGGAACTGAATCCCTCTGAAAAAATGGCATCCACTGACATTCATCGGTGCTTGCTGGATGTTTATGAGGATCAAAGAGTGAGGCAGTGGGTGGTGAGTTTTGGCAGTGACGACAGTGATGTGGAAAACAAGCCAAATTCCGGACAGCCATGCACAGGTGTTACGCTATGAAATGAAGAGCTTCTCAATGAGCTCATCCATATGAATTGGCTGATTTTCAGCACTGACTCTGTTGAAAAAAATATCTTGTAGCTCAGAATTTTAGTGTTATTTTGCTCTTTTTATCTGTTGTCATTTCCATGGAAATAGAAACATTACTTTCAGAGCAACCTACCTATATATCTCCCTATATGTATGTGTATGTATATCATAGAATCATAGAATCCATAAAGTTGGAAGGAACCTCTGAAGGCCACCTAGTCTGACTCCTCTTCAGTGAACAGGGACACCACAGCTAGATCAGGTTGCCCAGGACCTGGTTCAGCCTTGCCTTGAATGTCTCCAGGGACAGAGCATTAAACACATCACTGGGCAACCTGTTCCTGTGTCTCACTGTAAAAGATTTTTTTCCTTATATCTAACCTAATCTACCCTTTTTAAACTTAAATGTTTATAGAGAATGTATATGCCTATATATTTATGAGTATATATATAATTAGGTGTCTTAATCAATTGTGCATGTTTTATACAAGCCCATTTCAGCTCAGAAGTGCATCATTTCTCACTGTTTCACCAGGTTGGCTGCAGGAGGTATCAGTGAGGAATTTATGTCATGAGTGTTGAGTTTGGTCCTAAATAAAAGCAGCAGCAGCCGCTGAAACAATTTTTTTTTTTATTTTTTTATTTTTCTCAAATACTTGCCAGCTTGGAGTTTTTCTCCAGGATGTGCCAGATCTAGATATATTCAATTTCTGAGTTTGCCTAAGATGCCCAAACTTCTTACTTCCTGGGAATCTGCTATGATGCTCTGGTTATCAGTGATTTGGTTGAATAGCTCTCAGTGTTTCCCATGGAAACTGTGCCATTATACGTGAAGTATTTAAAGATGTGTTAGTCTCAGAAGAGCAAGACCTGCTCCACAGGTTCTCAGCTGAGAGGCTGAGTACCCCGCTGAGAGTGGAAGGGGGAGAGGGCTGTCTGCCAGTCATTTCTATTAAATTATCATTACAACAAGGAGGTGATTTTCCTCTCAGGTGAGGATTCAGTCCCTAGACAATGGAATCATTCCATCTCTGTCAAAGAATCTCCTCAACCAGAACTAACGTCTGGTATTGTTGTATATTTTTTCCTAGGTTAATTTAGAAGCAATGGTCACTTAGATGGTTTTGTAAATGCCAGTACCACAAGGTGAACATAAAAATACAACTTTATGACTTGAAATAACTGAATTCCACTAAGGTAATGTACCAAAACTATGCAGTAAATGGCCACTAAGTTATAATAAGATGAGGGATGAGTACCCCACGGGAAAATGAGAAAATGAAACCAGATGAAGAAGAAAATTAAGCTGATTATCTACCCTACCAAGACTCAGTGCTTCTTACCAGTGCTCAGACACACATCTCCACAAGTCTAAAAAAATCTGCAAGATTAGGAGCCTGTGTAAGCATTATAGACTACTGTGCATGTACAGAAATGCATATCCACATACCAAAGGATAACAAAATATCAACATTTTTCACATGTTTTTTTTTTCTGAGGAAGAAAGTATTTGGTGACCTCAAGTTTCCAGAGAAAATGCCAACAATCTCTAAAAGTCTGACCATGTACTTTAAAATCAATTGCAATGCAGTCTTTGTGTGTACGAGGCTGTGAATTGACTCACCAATGCCATGGGACAGAACTGTTGCCTTTTTCCCACCATGTAACATCTCTGACAGTTATTTCATAAATCAAAAGCATAAAGTCAATAATTTTCAATGAATTGGAAGCCAGAAAGGATGAGCATGTCTGGTGTTTTCTGTCTTGTCCTGGTTGCAGCTTAAGGGTCTAAGGTTCCCCTCCTGAAGAGTGGTTGAGGTGGATTTCAATCCCAAGTACTCCTGCTAGGTTCTCTTCCCACTGTGACAGAGATTACAGAAACTGTCACAGTTTAACTTTGTTGTGCTTCAGTTACCAACCATCTTGGTCACTCTGTCATCCCAGAACCACAGAATCAGACTTGTAAGGATTGAAGGGACCTCTGAGGATCATCAAGCCAAAGCCTCTGATAAGCAGTTTTTCTACAGTAGGCTGCACAGGAAAGCGTCCAGGTGGAGTCGCATTCAAGTCAGACTGATCAGGAGATCCTACACTCCTGTGTCTATCTCCCTTGAGGGTTTTCCTCAGAACATGAGGCACATGAAAGGTGAGTCTCCAAGACATTGCTGCCCTCTAAAACTCTGTTGAAGGAGTTTTCCTTCCTCTTGACCAGTTGCATTTGGAACCAAAGGAATCTTCCCCTTTTGACAGATGTCAGCTCCCCATTTGCCTGCATTCAGGGAAATTCTTTGCCTACTTACGTGCATATATCAACTGGGGGAAGGAAGTGGAAAAAGTATTTGAACCTTTCTCAGTGCTTTTCAGAGAACAATTCAAGATTCATTGCACTGATGAAGCAACAGAGCATGAATGTGGCAGTGTAGTTTATTGAGCAGAGGGGTTTATCAGAGTAGGGGAGATCCCTCTCATAATAATTTTAATGCTTTGTTTAATATTAATACCACTTCAGAGCCAAGCACATAAAATTTAGATGTCAGAGCAGGCATTGGATGAGTTTGTTTTTGAAGCTCGTGGAAAACAATGTGTTTGCAAGCTTGCTATGTCTAGATGGAGAATTTTATGTGTAATAATACATTTGAAAACCCAATTTTGTGGGAAGGAATTGTCGTGCTGGTTTATGCTTTGGTTTATGCTAGGCAAGAATGCCTACTACAAATTCTGCAAGGACTGCCAGGATGCATTTGACAGTCATCCTTATCAGCTTTTCCTCATGATCAAAGAAAATCAACCTCCAACTAGTATGATGCTGATGACCTAAATTCCAATTCTAGTGAGAGCTGTAGAAATGAAAAAAAAAAAAAAAAAAAAAAAAGGATTTAGGACTTCGAACTAGGTGTTTACAAAGAGACATCACTTGGCAGCACACCGCACACCGTGCATTTTGAATATTTCTTTTTACTACCAGGAGTGAGCATTCAATATGGGCAAACAGGCACCTCTCTGTATTATGGGAAATCGGTTGCGAGTTACTCATTCATATTCCAAGAGAAAAATAAAATGACAATAAAAAAGAATGTTACTTAACAAAATAAAAATATTTTTTGCTATAGCTGTTAAAATCAGAAATATCAGCTTTTCTCACCCACTATATGTGTTCAGCATGCTTCAGATCGATATTTTATATATGATCTAACAGCTCTCCTCTTTCTTCAAATGGGGTTGATTTGAGGAAGGGAAGACAGAATGGTTTTATTGCTGCCTAATGGGTATTGATTTCATATCTGCTGAATTGAGAACAAAAGAGGCTCCAGTGAAGGAATACTTTTTTTATTTCATGTGACATGTTCCCAAAGGAATACAAAACAAGAAAGGACAAAGAAGGATTTGGGAAAGCTTATTAACACAGATCATAAAAATCAAAGAAATCATAGGAAGAGAATCCAAGAAGGCTGGCACAAACATTCCAAAGGAGGGACCAGCCATATCTATGCCTTGCCTGACATGATTCTCCGAGCTGCTCTTAAAAGTCTCCAGCGACAGAAAGACTAAAATCTCCCTAGCTGAAAACTTACTAGAAAACGTACAAAGGAATAATAACTAACATAAGTGACACCAAATATAGAAAATTCAGGTGTAACATACTGCTGGAAAACAATGAAGAAAAAGCAGGATTTAGATGCATGTTAGCAAAGAGATAAAAATGACCCAAGGGAGGAAAAACAGACTGTCAAGACAAGCATTGTATTTGCTCTGGTGGAGGACTCCAGAGTCTAATGGCTCACTGTCTTACACTCTCTGGCAGTCTCTGGAAACTGATTTTAAGACCAGAGAGTCATTGGAAGGGTGAACATAGCATCAGGAAAAAAAGGAAAAAAAAACTAATTGTGCTTGTCACAATTTAAATTTTAATATTAATATTACTTGGTGTGTCTAACTATTTTGGTTATATTATCTTTCTTTTCTATGTTATTTATGCCTGGACTAATAATGATTCTTGAATTAGACTGTTAAAATTTAATAAATCTTAGCTTTTATAAATAAAATGTTTTTCCTTTGCCCATAAACAATATTTTGAGCATAACAAAAGGAAACATCTCTAGGGTGAGCATGTGTATTAGATTACTCTTTGTGCCATAGATTTCCAGGCTGTTTGCTTCTGACAGTAAATAAATTTCAGTTTACTGACACCCTGCAGCTCTGACTTGGTTTTTAGCTGTGATTTATCCTACTAATATACTGCCAGGAATATTTCTATATTTTAGCTTATTTTTATAGACTTTTTTTTAGTACCAATCTCTTTAATAATTCAGGTCAATTGCTTATTCTCTTTCTAGGTTGTTGCCAATGTAAGAAAAAACACTTTGACTGTAAGCATGATTGAAGACCAGAACAGGTAACCTGGAGATGTTGTAGCATCTCCAGCCCTGAATATCCTCAAAATACAGCTCGACATGGTTCTGAGCAGTCTCAGCACTTTGATGACACCCCACAGGAGCAAATTAACTATCAGATGAATACATTATAGTAATTTAAGAAGTCTTTTTTCCTTTATATAGATCTGTCAAGCTCAGTGGCATGAGTCTTGCAGGTATGAGTTTGCAATAGTGGCACAAGGAAAATATTATTTGGGGAACTTGGAGTTTTTATCAACAGAAGTTGTTAGTAACAGGATAGACAGATGTGAATGGTTGTGTTGAGACATGGGCCTAAGCTAAGTAGTCTTTTCAGATTCTTTTCTGTCTTATTTTCTATGATTTGTTCACACATGGAAGCTGAAGTATAGCATCTGGGGGCAGAATGTGTCACTCCTATTCAAATGGGGTTTTCTTTTCCTCTAGGACTAGTCTCAGACAGAATCACTGTATAAATAATAGCTCTTGATTACTTCTGCTTGGTTAGGTAATCAGTGATTAGATTCCCAGTTGTAGCCTTACTGAAAATGATACAATGTTGTAGCAAATGCAGTGTGCAAGCAGTATAATATTTTATGTGCCTTCTATTATGTAGGACAACACTAAAACTTACCATTGGCCAGTACTGCTCTCGTGCAACTATCAGTAACTTCAGAATGGATTGGCCACAGGTTTTTTTTATGGCAGAGCTTCTTCCCACCTACTGACACGAAATCTTGGGAAGTCTGAAATAGAAACAGGCATTTCTAGAGTCAGTAGTGGGACAGTGATGCGGTCTCAAAGAGACTGTGTACTATCAGTCTCACACAGTCAGTACAGGGAACCCTTGACGATCTCTTCCAAACTGATCTGCCAGAAATAGATACCAGCATAAAAAGTAATGGTGAACTTCTATTCCTGTGTATTAGATTTTCATTGTGGCATCAAAGCTTAGCAGTTCTTCATTTCTGCTTTATTTTCTATAAAAAATACAAGGAATCATAGTAGCAATCCTGATAAGGTAAACACTGTGTAATACTGGGGACCAGGAAATTGGATGTAGCCTGCAGCTTCATTTCTTATAAACAACGACCATGTCTGTTTGCAGATTAGTAGAAGGATGCATGCTTCTATGTGGCTTCTCAAAATGCTGGACAGCTCTTTGGTCTTCAGTAAGCATATGGATTGTCAACTGCGGGAAGGAAAGCAGTAGAAGCACGTAACCTGCCTGTAGAATACACTATTTCCACATCAGTGTGCTGGAACCTCAAGCCGGTTGTTGGGAGGTGAATTTATGGTTAATTTTAATACTTGTGTATTCATGCTAAGTACCTAGGGGCAGATGCATAAAAAGGTGGAATATCAAAAACCAACTTGCTTAAGTCTTAAAAATTTGCAAAGTGAGCTCACAGCAGGACGAGTTACAGAGGCAGTCATTTCCCATAGTTGCAGGAGCTATGCCAGCTTCTCCAAGGCAAAGTTCACACCGTTTATCTTGAATCATCATCTAACTTTCATGTGGTCTGTAAAGAGAAAGAAATCCATTGGAAGGTTTAGTTGCTACAGAGATTTGTATTTGTACTCTCTCTGGAGAGGGAAAGAGCAGTCTTTAACTACAAGGGGATATAAAACTCAGCAAGACTTGCTGTTAAGTTAGGAGCCTTAAAGTTAGACAGTGCTTTTGGATATACCTTTTGATTGCTATTTCTACCAACTGGCATTTTTATATATAAATATTTTATGATGTTAGCAATAACTGAGACGTAGCAGAAACAAACCGTAAATTGACAAAGACACATCTCCAGTTCCTGAAATTACTCATCCCTTGCTGTGTTAGGGTGAACCCTTTAGGAACCAATGGATGCATTCCCACTGTCTTCGACAGCCTTCAGTCAGCCAATAACATCTGAACAAATAAACAGCTATCAAAAAGTGAGGGAAAAGGCAGGAGTTCTGGGACAATTAGAGACTTAATTTCCCTTGAATTTCCTCTTTGTGAGTTTTGTCTGAAGCAACCAATGGCTGGACTATTTGGCAATGCTTTGCTCTGTATGCATCTTCTTGGGGAGATGTTTTCTTTCAAAGATGTGAAACTAATGTTTCAGCCTTTCTCTTTATCTGAGCACTTAGAGGACACAAGCATGCAGGAATCTAGTAATTTAGATAGTCCTAATCCTTTGCCACATTTGGCTATTACACTGAAAAGTGACTAGAAAAGGACAAAGACAAAGGAAGAAAATAACAATATGGTCACATGAGCTTCTTTTCTTAATGAAATTGAGCTAAAAATATTCTTCTCCTTCCCTTGCCACAGCACACAAAATGAACTGGATGAGGGCCAGAAATATAGCAGGCTATCCAAATCAGCATGGATGTTTTCAATAGCAGGACGATGTGAGAGAAGCATGCTGTCTAAAATCCCATGACATAGGTTTTGCTAATGCTTTCTTATCCAGCCAAACCAGCATTCTGATAAGCTGTACTTAAAGCTAGCAAGTGTTTTAAAAAGGTGTTCTGCTGTGTATTTTAATTGCCTTTCTAAGTAAACCGATCTTAATCACAGAATCATAGAATGGCTTGGGCTGGAAGGGACCTCAAGGATCATCAAGCTTCAGCCCCCCTGCCCTTGTAGGGCTGCCAACCTCCACATTTAATCTTTGCATTCTGAGTGTATTTATTTTCTAAAGGAAGGGTCTTCCCTCATGGTTGCTGCAGGCTTTTACATACTTACTAGCTGGTGTAGTGGACGGTCTTCCTATCTTCCCCGGTGTCATCTAAAAATAAGTCTTTAGATTTAAACAACAAAATCAACCCCATAAGGAGATCCAAGACTCAGTTCACTTTACAATGAGGTGATAATGACAATTCCATAGAAATAAGCATTAATTTGAAGGTAATGCATTAACTCAGCTATCCAGCAATGTGCAGTGATCACATAAAGGTAACACATTAACATAACCAGTCATTAACTTCAACCTGTTTTCCTCTCACAGAGAAGATACTCCCTTTACTTCAGGTCAAGTGAGTGTTTGTGACAATCCAGCAGTGTGGTCATTAAATGTTATCTTATCCCAAGGAGAAACTAGGTTTGAGCAACTAGAAATACTCTGTTCCTTCTATCTTTTCTGAAAAGGTTCAACTTAAGTGTGTCCTAGAAATACTTCTTGCCCTAAAATTAGATTAATGTAAAGGATATTAAAAGACTTCCTTTTACTTTCCAAACTGATCTCAGTCCTGTTTAAAATAGGAATTTCCAAAGGCTACAAAAGGCAAACATGAAATAGGAAAAATACATTTGTACTTCAGAAGAGAATTTCTATGAATCCTCACACTGACACGATCCAAATGCTACCTAAGGTTGTAAGTTTATTATATTTTTATTTTTATGCCTCTTAATTTCCTCATTCCAGGAAGATAAATAGTTCAGCAAGATGTCACGTGATTATTCCAGATTATCTTGGGAAGAAAAGAACAACTTTGATGAAATTTGATCAAAACCTGAAGACTCATCATAATTCTATGATTCTATGACTCATGCTTGGTGCCCTTCTTCTCTAGGCAGTAGCAAATGCAGAATTTATGTGGTTCCAAGTCTCATTCCAGCAGTTCAGAACAGAATCACGAAGAGAAAGACCCTTTGCCTGCTCCAGCATCAGAAGGGCAAATAGTCATCTAGATTTCTCCTCTTAAAGGACATAATTTTGCTTGAGGGAGGTCTCATTGCTGAAAATCACTGCAAAATCAGAGATGGGGAACCTGGTCCAGTTTTCATTATTGGTAAATTTGGCTTTTTCTATTTTCTCGCTATTTAGCATATGTCAACTTGCAGAAACCTGCTCTAGAGATATTCATGTTGGAACTAAGCCTTTGAAGTAGGCAGAGTCCTGTTTTTATACGAGTAAATTAGCTACATTCTCCTAGTGACTTCAAATACTATATAAGGAAAAGCTGGGAATGTTTCTGGAATTCTAGAAAAACTCATCAGGCAGGAGCCCTCTTCTGTCTTGACTTGCTTCTTCTCTTAAATGATACCACATCTATGCTAGCTGCTAACAAAAAATGCTCTCAAGTCCTCTGCTTCTGTCTGTCTAGTATCTATGGATGCATTTGTGACTTTTGTAGGGTCTTCTTTTGTACTTTACATACAGATCACCTTCTTGTAGCAGTTCTGAGTGCAGCTGTCATAGCTGTCATGAGTTCAGCTTACTTTGACACTTAGCACAATCGTACTTGATAATCATTGATTGATTTGAGCATATATATTTAGTTTTATTGAGGCTGCTTGATCAAGCCGCTGGATAAAATTATCCATAGAAAAATAATTCCTCATTATTCTCTTCCAGTAGTAAAAACCATGAAAGCTTAAAAAGGATCTCTTACTGGGTGTTTCTAAAAGGTGGTGATGAAGAACTGAAACTTCTATTTCCTATTGACAAGGATGCCCTTAAGGTTTACACGGAGTATTTCAAAGCAGTAGCAGTTTACACCATGATTCAAATAGCCTGTTTGCCTAGGACATCCATTTAAGCAGTGCAATATCCATTTCTGTCTCTGAAAGTGATTTCTAGCATGAGTCTTTTGTAATTTCTATTAATGTTACAGAATGGAGAAGATTGATACTGATTCACACACCAGCTCAGTTAATTTTTCTTCAAGTATGGATTCTTATTAGGAATGTTTCTATGTAATGTAATAAATCATGCTCATACAATCAGGTCTGTGTGCATATATTTGCTCTAGCATCTCCTCCTTAATAATAATTGTCAGAAGAAGTGGAGGACATAAATGAATATTGGATGATTCACTGGTCTCCTGATAATTCTGTCCAGAGTGATACAGAACAGCCTGAGAGCTGAAGAAGAGCAATGGTTGCTGGTAAAAGAGGGCTAAATTCATTGATATTATAGGCTTCATTTTGCTTTCTAATACTTTGAAAAGGGGAAGTATGGAAAAAAAAAAAAAGTTTACTGTCGTGTATATTTATTCCTGTCAGCATTGGCCACGTGTCAGTTCCTTACTCCACTGATCTCCTGTGACTTTCTTGTTTACCAGCTTTAATTCGACTTTATCCTACAAAGAAATCAACATAACTCCTCTAAAATTGATGTTTTCCTATTATCATGTTGCCTCTTCTCTGAAAATTGTTTTTCTTGTGCTATTCTCTATTATTTATGGCAGAGACCTCTACGAAGTCAGTATCTACTATTAAGTCCCATGGAGCAAAAAAGAAAATGGCCATAGCTCCTCCTTTGCTGGCGCTGACACATGTTCAGATTTTTCACTGTATTATTTTACTCCTTTGAATTTATTTTAATAGCACCTTATCTCTAATGAAAGATTCATTCCAACTTGTTTACAGCTACAGAAGCCAAATTTCCTGGTCTGTTGCTCTCATATCTTCATTCTTCATCATTGGCACCACTATTAGATTTGAACTGGTCTTCTAGTGACATCTCTGATTTTAATGACTTTTTGATCTATGCCAGAGAATATGCTGACTTCTCATCTCATAGTGAATCCCATCAGGTCCTGCAGATGCTGATCTGATGTTTGCTTGTTCCACTAATAAGCCTTGTAGTTTGGATGTGATCCTGGCCTTCTATTCCCACAGCAGTAGTTGCCTTCTGCTCTGTCTGATCTGATATGCTAATGTAGTGTGTGACTAGCACAAACCAAAAGAGTGGTGATTTCCCCTTCAGGGGACATAATAGATTCATCAAGCACTGCTCGGCAGTGTCTGATATAGATACATCTGTTCAATAAATCATATATCCAGAACCATCAGTAGGACAGAGGCATTTTTTCCTGAAAGCATGAGATTTAATTACCTTAGCATGTGTAATTCCAGCTTTTATTACCAGCAATAAAAAATGTATCACCTTAAAAATTGAACCTCAGTGCTCAACTCTTCTGACTACTGACAAGATCAGATTCTTTGTCTTGCATGCATTTTACAGTGATTTTTTTTTTTTTTTTAATATAGGAAAGGCACAAGAGCATCATCAGATTAATGAAAGAAGGTTACCCCTCCTTAGCTGAAATGTGATAATAACCCATAAATGCCCAGCTGGCCCACCACAATATGCAGCAGAGAGAGATTAATTTAAAACAGTGAATGTGGAAAGGCTGTTTTTCTGCTGTTATAGGCAAGTGTGAAAGCCCCAGATGTTTTTTTTTCCCTTAGTTCCCTGCATGCCTTGGCCTTTCCAAGTGAACAGAAAGCCCCGGTAGGTCTTCTGTCCATAAGCGTATTACGCAGCAGTATTTCTAAACACAAGATTTGAGATTTCCTAGGGTGTTTCCTCATTAAAAATGAATCTGTCTTAATGGAAAGCAAGTAAAAATATATTTTTTTTTACCTAATATTAAAGCTTACATTAAAAAGAAGTAGTTTAAGAGGAAAATTTCTTCTACAGCTGCAGAGTTCCCGTGATGAACTTTCCAACAGATATGTAGTATATGTAGTATTAATTAAGTTAACTTGAATAAAGGATTTACTGTGAGGAAATTGTCCTTGAACATAACTTGTTGGTTATACCTTTATCCTGAACTTCTTTGGATTGTAGTTCTAAATGTGAGCAAACTCACATTTAGATATGTGATACACACTGTTGCTTCTGAAACTTTTTTCAGCTGATACTTTTGCCCATTTGTTGCAGAATTTGCGAATTAGGTTGTAAGATGTGTCATGTCAGTTTCATGCTGAAGTGGGTGTATGATTTCTGAACTGGAGCTGAATATGTATGACTGGTTCAGAAAGTGGTCTGAGGGACAGAATTCGTGTACAGCTGCCTGGAATGAATTAGGCAGACACTGTGTGAATGTCATGTGTAAAATGAAAGAACAAAAAAGAAGTTATAATATGAAAATAAGCATTGGCCCGTGGAAATAAATTTTAAAGCTCTTCCTCTGGCTGCTTCAAATATTTGAACAAGAGGGCATCCAGTGAAATGAATATGATGAACAGTCAAAG
>PPHD01019860.1:0-13905 GCA_002909625.1 Bambusicola thoracicus
AAATATATATATATATGGGGGCAAAGAAGATGTTTTATGACTACTGAGAGGAATTTGCATTACCACTGAGTCACAGGAGAGTTTCATCCTGTCACTGTATCTCAGAAATGAAAATGGACTTAATACAAACCTGTTATTCATAAGCATACAAGTTTTCATAGATTACAGGATTTAGAGCAAGATGATTTGACATTTAGTACAGGACAGTAACAATTTTTAAGTATGGAAAGGAGTGCATATAGGACATTGATTAACTTACCTAAAAGTAATTAATTAATGTTGAAGTAAATTGACTCTCAAATTCTATCTCTATGGATGAGGTTACAAAAAAAAAAAATTAACTATGTCTACTTACCTACAACACATCTAAAATCCTAAATATGAACATTTTGGCTTTAAGTTTGCATCTACACATGGATTTTCTCACTACACTCCTGAACATTGCAATAAGATTTATTAATGAAGGAAATGCTGATTTTCTCAGAGGCTGATGTATCGCTGGCTTTTGCTTGATTGCCCCTTTGCCAAAATCACCTGTATTTGCTACTCTGAATAACTGTGCTGCTCCTAATGGCTTTGTTTGGTATTCCAAGTTGATGTTGCATCAAATTGCATGCTTGTATGTTCGTTTGCTTTCCACAGGAGTTCTCTTGTAAATTAGCAACAGTTAATGGGGAATTAAACCATTCTCAAAATTGACTATCAAATTCACTCAACAGAAGAAAAAAATGACCTTTGAAGAGAATTGACTGTTACAAAAATATACCCCATAGGTCACAGAGAATGACTTATGAGAATTGGTGGCCACGGGGGAAAGAAATTATTAAAAGTATTTCACAAGTAACAAAGCACAAACCAGATCCTTTTCTTAACCTTTCAAAGATAATTACCTCCCTTCTAATTTACCTTCCCTATCTAATTTGTTATAGGCATTTAGAAGTTAATATAATATCTTCTTGATCCATAATTTACTGTGGTTCTCTTCATGAAAGCACCAAATTTAGCAGTGAGAAGATGAAGTTATGCTCAACAGCTTCATGTTTTATATTCTGTTCACTTTAGTTGCTTTAAGCTGGAACAGGTGCAGAATCTACTGGAAATGACTGAACTATAAACCTGTCTGAACCCTTGTCCAAAGCTGAAACTGAACTCTGTTTTCTCACATGTACAAAATTCATCTGTCTTTCCATAGATCATTTTCTCTTGAGTTATTTGACAGAGGGGCTAAAACATCATGACATGCTATCAATTCTGCTAGGCCTAACTGGAACAGAAAAACAAATTGAAACCTCTCTTCAAATACTTGCTAATCAAGATATCCAGATATCTCTCCATCTGAATGTAAAAACATGTGTTTGCTACCGTGGAAGTCAAAGCGGTGACTGTGTCATGCAACATTTAAATCTCATTTTACAGAGATCTAGAGTGAGTTTTCATAATAATGTAAACTCCTCAATCTATCTGGAAGCAACTTGAAAATCTGGCTTTCTTATTTCTCTATCACTGAATTAAAATCCTACATAACATTCAATAATAATTGTGAATTTTATTATGAATTAAATTATTTCCTCACGTGCCTGCCTAATTATGAGCAGTCGGTCTCAACTTAGTGTAATATCAAGACACATGTGAAGAGAAAACTGTCCTTGTATTTTTGAATTAAGAGCAATATCTAACATAGGCTTTCTGCAACACTGATTCTGTATCATTATTTCAGCTTTATAGTTTAAGATGCTGAGTATAAAAAGTAAATATTTATTACATCCTAGAAGCTTAGTATTTGGAAATATATCTAGTTCTGAATTTAAATTTCTTGAGGGGAAAATCTTGGCAATCTCTTCCTTAACTTGAGTCATTAAAAATATTAGATAGAATGACACAAAATGTTTGCTAAGATAATATCCCCAAATCTACCAGCACATTGCTGAGAATCTTATTTCAGAGCTATTAGTCATAGACACACAACCTAACACCTCTTCCTCTCTTGACTCTTCTGTTGTTCTGTTGAAACAGGTTAAGATATATACTGAATGATGCAAGTCATTAACTCAGCAAGGTACTTAAACTTATTAATGGAATGTCAGTTTACAGAAAACAGCAAAGCAACGTGAGTGACATAAACATCTTCAAAATCATTAACTAAGTAGTCTAGAAATTTTGTTTGATGGGAAAAAAAGTTCACTGATCAAAGTGAGGATTTTTTTTACTTTCATAAAAATTCAAAATATTACAAAAAAAATGTATTCTGATATAACTGTAAAAGCAGAAATGAAATTACAGAGTTCAACCTCATATTTTAAGATTTAGGAACAAGAATTTTTTATGTTTCAGACCACTGGAATCAAGTTTCTTGTCCTTGTCTTGATCCTTTCCTATTTCCCTTTCCCTTTTTACTCTCACAGAGAGTAAACAAAACAAAACAAAAAAATTAGCTTTTTTCAGAGCTTTCAGAGCTCAATTCCTTCTCTAAAAATGCATTGACCTAATACTTAATTATTATCTGAGTAAATTGTTTTCTAAGAATACTCATAAATTTCAAACAGTGCATTAGCATTCTTCCAAGAGGCAAGTTTTTCATCAGTATCTTACTAGCTCATAATACTCCTTGAAAATGTGTGCTCTAGACTCTGGCTGGTTACTAAATAAATCAAGTGGTTTTAAATCAAATACCTGATGGACCTAATAAGTCTTTCTCTTCTAAGCCATTTGTTTCAATCTCAGACAGTATAGTTAACTCCGTGAATGCAAGCTGCAAGCACCAGTTGGCTACCTAATGGAGCATGTAAAATAATTGATTTCATTTCAGTTTAGTTCTGAGTATCATAGAATATTTTGGGTTGGAAGAGAGCTTTAAGATCATCCAGTTTCAATCCCCCTGCTATAGGCAGGGACACCTCCCTCTAGACCAGGTTGCTCAAAGCCTCATCCAGCCTGGCCTTGAATGCTTCTGGGGAGGGGGCATTCACATCATCACTGGGCAAACTGTGCCAGTGTCTCACCACTCTCACAGTAAAAATCTTCTCCCTAATATTTAGTCTAAATCTTCCCTTTTCCATTTTAAAACCATTCCCCCTCATCCTGTCACTGCATGCCCTTCTGAAAAGTCCCTTCCCAGCTTTCCTGTGGGCCCCCTTCAGGTACTGGAAATATAAGGTCCCCCCCAAAGCCTTCTCCAGGCCAAAAAGCCTCAGCTGTTTCAGTCTTTGTAGGGGAAGTGCTCCAGCCCTCTGATTATCTCTAGATCTTCTTTTTTTTCCCTTCTTGAAAATTGGGGTTATATTTCAGTAGAAACTTCAGCAGACTGCCATCACTTTTCAAATATTGTGAACAGTGGCTTGGCAATTTCATCCATCAGTTGATTAATCTCACTGGATCCCATGGGCTCATGCCCCTTCAAGATCCTTAGGTGGCTTTGAATCTTGTCTTCACTTGCAGTGGGCGGATCTTCCTTATCACAGTTCTTACCTTTGCTTTCTGCAACTTGAGTGGTACCTATATCTCAGTTTGAGCATTGTGTACCTACATCTCGATGTGAGCAGTGAGGAAGGTGGCAGCTGTATTCTCTTCACCTTTGATGACGCTAGACCACAATTAACCTTCACTTAACTTTAAAAAAGTCATCAACAAATTGGCTTACAGAACCACAAACTTATACTAATGCCTTTGTTCAAATTCTTGGAAATGGTCCTTTTTTGCTCGTGTCAATGGCTAGTTGAAGGATAAATTATATAACTTTTATATACATCTAAGATGACATGCTATGATTTTTAAAAATGCCAACATAGTAAAATAACACAAAGCACAAATGAAAGCACTAACAGTTCCTATGTAATTACTTCAAGGTTGTCAATTTTCTGTACGTGACCAGTGCATTAGTGCATAACAAATATGAAACACCCAACTAATCAATATACCTCGTCAAACACAACTACAGTACCATGGATTTATTACTATGTTATTCCTTCTGATTCTTTTCTGTTTATTTATTTATTTAATGCTTGTACATTACACTACCATTCCTAACATAAAATGCTACATCTTAGACTGAATCATTAGCAAGTTCTGGACAGAGTGATTGTTATTTTGCAAACTGATTTTAAAAGGCTTGGTAGCAAGCAGCATCATCAATTTCAGCACACTATTGAGATTCTTGTTGGCAATGCAACATGGATGCAGACTTTGTCAGAGCCTGCTAATTCATGTTGAATGCGTGTGGTTAATGTACATAACATGCAAAGAACAGTGGCTGGATGTATTGAGTTGGTTTGCTGTGTCAGTGGAAGTACAATTTTCTGATGACCACTTACACCAGAGTAAGGCAGTACCTTACCAGCATATCTAAATATATCTCATGGTAGCTGGCTGCTCTGTACAGTACTTTTCCTTGTCTATGAATTTGGAGAACATTATGTTGCTTTGTCAAGCACTGAAATCCATTTCAAATGTCATTGTAAATAATAGCTGTATTTCAGAGTTACAGAACTTTTGCACAGGACAAAGGAAAGACCAAAACCAGGTACTGTGCTGCATAGATAGGAACAGTCAAAAAGTTGATACTGACCACTCTGAATGGTGAAGTCTGTGTACAGTTAACAAATGTACAGTTAGAAGAGTGGCGTGGTTAGGATGGTATTTTACAGGTTTATAATTAGAAAGATTATCGTGGTGGAAAGCAACAATCGAGAAAATAAATGAAATACTCTCCTGCATCCTAGGCTCACAGTATAAAACTCCAAAGGAAGGGATCTCCAGAAAGAGATCCTTCTCTAATGGCAGTCAGCCCTTAAATGGGGTTTAGGAGAGGTGCAGCCAGACTCCACCCCTTCCAGTCACACAGGTGAATTGCCTTCATCTATGTTCCCAGGGCTGACTCAGTCCTTGCCTCAGGTGGTTGATGTGAATCAATGGTGTGAATCAATGGTTCAGGCCACAACTCAACAGTTCCCATAGAAGCCTGGAACACAGCCTTTGAATGGGAGCTCATTACCTACACTGCCAAACCTTCACTGTGGGAAGTCAGTTTTACAGCAGTAGAAGTCTTTTCACTAGCTTGTTACAAGGCTTCCTATCACAGATATGCAAAGTTAGGCTTCCGAGACCTGGATCTGTATTTCACTCCTGAGTTTACACTAAGAAATCAAGGAAGAAGATTTTTTCAATTTTTGTTTACAGTTACTGGACAGAAAATGTAGTAGCAGGAGAAAGCTCCTGCTAAGCATCGAAAGAAGAATAAGAGCACTTTCCTGTTGCTTAAATATACCTTGATGAGTCATTCCAGATGTTTTGCATGCTGTGGTAGTTTTTGTATAGGCAGGTATAGCACAAATCTAATATTCTAGTGTCCGGGCTTTGACATGCACAAGGGATATCTATTGTACCAGACAGCTGAATCCTGAGTCACTTGCTGCTTACTAACTCCCAAGAGATTTTTATTTTACCTTTCTTTCCTATGTGAAATGAACAACTACTTGAATTTCAGTTTGAATTTCTTTCAAATGAAGGCGTAGGAGGGGATTGAACTAAAAATGTACAAACAAGAAAACTAAATGAAAATATTTTCTGATTTCATCATCTGAAACAGTTGCATTCATCCAGAAATTTTCTCCCACATGGGGGATTTCCCATAGAAACATGTAAGTGAGAAACAAACCCCAAATACCTATGAAGATTGGAAATTAATGTTTCTGAGAACTTCAGAATCACAGAATCACATTATAACCATCCTTTGTCTTCACAAAAAAAAAAAAAATTCTGAAATGAACTACATTTTCACTGCCTGCAGACAAGTAAGCACAGCTTCCATCAAATGTGGAGTTACTGCTTCACAAAGAGATGCTAAGAAAACCATGCACACAAACAAAGCCTATGGATTACTGAGCAGAATGCCTGAAGTTATATAGACATATGTTCTGCTTTACTGTACGAAGCAAGCAAAACAAACATTGCTCCCAAGGCTTTCAGGAATTCACACCCTCAGTTAAAAGTGTTTTGTCTAGAAACAGAAACAAGAAACATATGAAATATAGCAATTCAACTAACAAATTTGGGATGCCATCTCCCTCTGAAACGTATCCTTTTGACCTAGGTCTCTTTCCTCTATTGTTTGTTATGCATATATATATGTATATATACGTGTGTATCTATGAATATACGTGTGTATGTATATATACTCATTATATAGATGACAGATCTCTGTTTAAAGGCTCTCAATCTGCAGCAGAGATTACAGATGTGTGTAGAAAGAATGCAGAGAGCTGTACAGTCAGGGCACACAGAGACAGTAACAGAAACAGCTCTGATGTTTGCGTTCAAAGATTTTGTTGGGCCACTCCTGACATCATAGGTCATAGATGAGCATAGAAATACTGGGAAGAAAGATCTAGGAAATGTATTCCTGTGATCACTGAGGGAAAATGACTTAGAAAGAGAATTGCAAACATTTTCAATATCTGGAGCAGCTACATACAATAGGAATACCAGGGCCACATGGAGTTGGAACAGAGAAATAACAAGTCGATGCTGAACTCTGGAGGAATTATCTTCAACAGGTGATGGTGAATTCCAGCACTAGCACAAGCAATTATCACACAGAAGAAAACTCAGCAGCCAGTGAAATGTGGAGCAAGGTGCAGCTACCAGGTGACTGACTGCAGCTGCTAATTGGTGGATAGGGTGGGTAACGTAGCTCTAAAGTCATGCCTCAGTGCTGGCTGCTACTGCAGAGGGCTGTTCATTAGTTTTGTTCTCAGTTCTGAGTTAACTTCCAATTGCTACTCTAGGTAGATTAAAGCTGGTACTATTTTTCCATACACAATTTGTTGATAATTTCAGAAGGAACAGCTCTTAAAATAGATCTTCCCTATCATATAAAAATATTTTTATCCCCTTTTCCCTCTGCAAAAATTACTTAACTCTTAAAAATGAATCATTGTTGGTACAGCAACAATGCAGAAATTTTTAGAGCAAAACCATTTGTAAAACATTTACACACTAGAGATGACTAGAGTTAGAAAAATATGTCATGATTGCAGAACAAAAAAAAAAAGAAAGAAAAAAACCCAAACATTTTGATTTAAGTATTTGAACTTTCCACATAAAATACTGACATTTATTGTAAATTTCAGAATATTTGTATTATATAAGGAGATTATTTCTTTTTTTTTTATGATCTGTGTTTCTTTAAAAGTATATGAACAACAAATTTCAGTCTTGAAACAGATTTATTAACTTCAAGAAATTTTTATATACAAAAGCGTGAGCTAAAATATCCTTATAAAAGTAATTCTTATTTTTTATTCTGCTGAATGCTTGTTTAAGGATTTTCATTATACATACAAACTTATTTACAACTTTAACTTATTCAGTTAAGGAAATTGCAAGCTCAGTTAAACAAAATGGTGAATACACATTTTCCATAAGAAGCATTGTCTAGCTCTACAAACTAGGCATTTTACTTCACAAACACAAGGGATAGTGAAAGAGTAGCAGCACTATGGAATGAAAATTATATTATGGAAATAGCAAATATATATATATATATAATCAAGCTGGATGTAAACAAGGTCTGAAGTGGAATGGAACGAAGTGAGCATAAGTAGTGCATACCTGTGTCCTGGGACCAATGGGATCCCAGGTGAATACCCACGTGAGTGAGAACAAGGCTGTGAAGCCAACTCACAGCTGATGGGAAGAGATGAGGAATTAAACTAGCAAAATTATGAAGTGTTGGAAGGGAACACATGAGCTGCTTTCCCCATTAGGTAACTTCATTAAGAGGCTGACAAAACAGGGAAATCTTCTGCAGACTACAAATACATTACTGGTCAACTTCCCAAAGAAAAAGCTATGTAGAAAAAAAAGTAACTGATTGCGCCTAGGAAACTGGTGCATTTATACTAACCAGCAGCTGAGTTTTTTCTTCTATAACTAGGAAGGATCTTGCTTAGAAAATCTTTTCAAAAACTTCCCATAGTTCTGCTGAGCCATTTGCATGGAATCATCATGTATTTCAGTCTTGGAGAGCTGAAACCACAGCTCAAAGCACTCCCACTATCATCTAGACACTGTCCAAGGCTGCAAAGCCTGGAGTGGCTCACCTGCAGGGGCTACAGGTCTGAAAAGGCAATCAAACAGCCCTAATACAGTGCTTATGACAAAGCTTTATGACAAAATTGATGACAAGCCTCTCTTCTGAATCTAGATGGGTAAAAGTCCACAAGGGACTGTGGTCTTCCTGTGTGGCCTGTGGCTACATGGAGAGCTCTTGGTCAGACAGTGTTACAGGTGTACCCAGACCGTTACTGTTGGATGCCCTGGAGTGAAGAAGTTCATTCCTCTTGTCCCATGGAAACTTCAACAGTAGAAAAATGTGTTTGACACCTATCAATACTGCATCTATATTTTTACATTAACTTCATCTGATATTCAAGCATTAAGCTGGGAAAATTGAGAAGTTCTTGATTATAGTGAGAAAAATTTGTAATGTTGCTATGTCATCACACAAAACATCAGGTATCCTCTTCTAAAGAAATACTTCAGCCTGAAAACTAATTCTCATCATTCTTTCTACTGTTTGTTATTATTTTAGAAATTGTTTTTCTAATCCCCATTTCAGCGATTTTCTTTATCCCCACTGACTTTACAGGAGTGTTGTCAGGTACCTCTGTTTCTGAGGCAGATAGTTTAAACTCACTTTAAAAATAGCTTGCAGTTTATTTCAGAAAAGGTTAACAATCAGTCTCCTTTACTATTTTTCATGCTAAGCATTCACAATTGCTTTACAAAAAAGTAGTGAGAACAGTAATATATTTTCCTTTGTACACAGGTACCTCTTTGCTCTGGACTACATCAATCTGAGCTCAGGGACTATAATATCACAAATGAAACATTCTTGAACATCTTTTGTGCAATAATAGATTTGCACAGATATTTCAAGGCAAGTGAAAATGATACTTGAATCCTTTATGTCCTAATAATAATCTTGTGGTGCAGCCTGCTGTAATAACGATCATGCTTTTTTCAGCCTTCACAGAAATCACTCCCATTTCCCTTAATATCTTCTGTTTCAGGTTGATTACTATTTTTCACATTTCAACTGCTGAAAAGGTTGTGTGTGATAAGCAACTGTTCTTTTGGATAGTTTCAGGTTATTAGAGTTTAGCTGGAGCTCTTGTGCAGCTGGGATTTTGTTTTTATAATATCTCTACATTCACTAAACAGTATGTGGAGAAGTGTCATTCAAGAAAATACCAGTAGCATTTCTAAAACACCGTCCTTCTTGTGTAGAACATAAAATCACAACATCTTTTCTTACCAAAAAAAAAAAAAAAAAAAAAAAAACCAACATGTTAAATAATGTGTGATTCAGCATGACAAGAGTGGGACGTAGTTGAGAGACTGGATTTTTTTTTTTCCAGCAGCTTTAGGTGGATATAAATGATGCATCCTCTGAAAGAGACAGCCAGATATGACTGCAGAGGTGAGACAATCTGAATGACATTCACCTCCTACAGACACTTTACCTTCTACACTGTGGGAAACAACATAAAAGGATTTTTGTGAGGAACTGTCAGCAATAACCATGGTGAAGCCCACTGTTACAATGGGCAGTAACCTTTCACATTTCATCAGTTTCCTTATTTTTATCTGCAGTCTTCAAGCTCGTTTAACAGTAAACTACTCAAGGCTGTGAATCAGGGTGATTTCTCAGTGGTAAGAGCCAGCTGGGTTTTAGCCTTCGGTTCTCTTCAGGGTTTCATAGTTGGTAGACAATGCCCAGGCTGTCATCATGTATTAGTTAAATGGAATTATGAGCACAACATTTCAAATGGATATCAAAAGCAATGATGAGAGATAACTGACTGTGTGCAGAGTTCAGCGTGTCATCACTCCATGCACAGCATTATCATATAGAAGGAACTGCATGCTTAGGATGACATTGTCTTGATGATGCCTTCGTGATGAGGGATGCAGAAGGACCATGACAGATACTTCTCTAAAATGCTTCAGATGCTTCTCATGCAATTCTCCTTCCGTCAAGTTGCCTAGTGGGAACTCTGTAAATCTATCATAAGTTGTAGGATTTGCTATTACATGGTATTTTACCTTCACAGAGGACCAAGAAGGTCCAGAGGAGGACCATGAAAATGACCAGAATGCTGAACATCTCTCTTGTGAAGACAGGTTGAGAGACATGTGCTTGCTCAATCTGGAGAAAAGAAGGCTTCAGAGAGACCTTACTGCAGCCTTTCAACCTATGAAGCAGGGAGAAAGTCTTGTTACCAGGGCCTGTCATGGCAGGACAATGGGTAATGATTTTAAACTAAAAGAGTGTCAGTCCAGAATGGATATGAGGAAGATGTTGTTTTACAGTGAGGGTGGGATAGCACTGGAACTTGTTGCCCAGAGATGTAATGCCTGCCCCATCATTGGAAGTGTTCAAATTCTTTTTGGATGGAATTCTGAGCAACCTGATTAAGCAAAAATATCTCTGGCTGTGACAGGGCGGTTGGACTATATGGTCTTTAAAGGTTCCTTCTAATCCAAACCATTCTGCTCCATGTTTCTATCATTATTCCATGTCCTCCAACATGCCTCTGAGTACCCTCTGTAGCATGAACAGCATGAGCTGCGAATTAACAGAGAAAGAGGATTTGCACAGCTGCACTTAGATCTGCATATCCCAGGCATGGACAGTGTAGTTGAGGTGATTTTCCACATGTCAATACAAGCTTCACCATTTCAAAACCAACAACTCCATACTATCTCCATGCACATAACCATCAGTCCTTTATGAGATAGTTTTATTTTCCACTCATCAGTCAGATTAGTAAGTAATAACAGCAGTATCAGTAAAGAAATTTTGTCTGAAAGTTTAACATTGAACTGTGGGGCACTGATGAGCAATGGACATGTAAATGGCCCTACATGTGCAGTATATCCTTGCCATCCTAAATCTAAGCAGTAGGTGCAGTGAAAGAGAAGAACAGATGAAGCAGAAGACAGTAAAACATGTAGATTGTTGCATGTATGGAACTGCTGAGGCATTTTAATGTGAGTGGGTAGCATTAGTAACCATTTCAGCTCTTGAATATAGCTCAGAGACCAAGAGCCAAGATAGTCTGCTATTAACTTTCTTATAATGTGAGTAATTGCAGCCAGACTGAAGACATAAGGACAGAAATACAGGAGGTTTTTTTGTTTGATTGGTTGGTTAGTTTTTTGTTAGTTAGTTTGTTTGTTTTGGTACAATAAACTTCTTCCAGTTCATCTCTCAGAATGCTAACCTATTTCCCCATAATGAAGGAACAGTATTGTTGCTCTTTGTGTCTTCCCTGGTTTTCAGCTGAAAAAGACATCTTAGAAAGATCATTTTGGCCAGCTAAGGCATTGTCATCAGCAACTGCAAATGCTATGAGAGGCACAGCATCCAGATCTGAGGATGTTTTACTCCCTTTCTTATGACTATATTGTTGCACTTCATGGAGAAGACTGAAGTGCTATATGACATGTTTCTAATGCAAGATAGCATCTGAGTGGAAGGCATATTAGAATATCCCAAGTTGGAAGAGAAACACAAGTATCATGGAATACAGATCCTGACCCCACACAGAACTACCCAAAAATCAAACTATATGTCTGAGAGCATTTTCAAAATACTTCTTGAACTCTAGCAGGCATAGTGCCATGATCACTTCCCTGGGAAGCCTGTTTAAATGCCATGCCACTTGTTCAGGGAAGAACATTTTCCTAATATGAACAATATTGTCCATTGTAAATGCTGAAACTGTATCATTGTATGTTGCTATGCCTCTTCCCTACTCTCTTGGAGATGCATTTTTCCTTACTGGTTTCCTTACATTTGTTCTTGTGTGCTATGCATGGTGGTGTCCCCAGTGAACCTAAGCTAGTGATGAGCTCCATGTTTCCCCCAAAACAAATCCTAGCAGTGGAAAGCTGCCTGTTTGCATAGCATACTCAATAGGCATTTCCCACCCTTATACCCGTACAGTCCCTCATATTTGTAAGGTGTGTATAATGGTGTTGGGTCAGAACAGCAGAAGCACACTATCCTCACTGCAGTATTGTTTCTAGAGTGAATTGACCACATAGGATGCTATGTGCATTCCACACCACACTTTAGTTGCAATGTCCCCTAAGGTAAGAGTCCATAAATGTTTACATTATCAAATAGTGGGAAGATCAAATCTATATTACTGCTATAGAAAAATGTTATTAGTTCCTTAGCTAAAAATGAGAACAACTTGTAAGAGAATCAAGCTTTCACCCTCAAAATAGACTGAAGGATCTGCATAATATACAAGAAACCATACCATCCTGTTACTAACTGATATATAAAGAAAGTGAGAGAATACCTCAAACAAAAGTTGAGAGGATTATATATTCCCAAGCTACATGATAATTACAATAGAATCTTGCTTTTTAGCAGCATCAGAAAGAAAAATCTGAAAATTACTTCTGTAAGATTGTTATTGTAAGAGCTGCTCTGATCCACCCTTGCATTTCTCTCTTCCTCTGCTCTGTGTACCAAAGCATATGGAAAATATTCAGCTGGGCAAGGAAAGAGGAGCAATTACAAGTGCTTCCATCCATGTGAACAATCTCAATGAACCGAGCACTGAACCTGGTAATGTATTGAGCTTCTTTGATGATGAACAATCAGAGCAGCCAGAAATTGTGCATGTTTTACATTGTTTTCTCTGATGAAAAGAATTTTGACTTGAGTATCAATACATGAAAGACATCCCCCTTATAAAAGAGTAAATGTCAGTGATTTTCATCCCCTCCACAGACATTCTGCATGGATTTGCAATGCATGGTTATTTGTCCAGTAAGCTGCAACAGAAGTGTTATATTTATTTTTTGGTTTTTTGGTCTTTTTTTCCTCAGAAATTTAATGACCTCTCCTAATTTATACCCTGCCTCCTGTGAGAGATGGTCCCACATACTGACTCCTCTTGACACCTGATTTAGAAGTACAAGACTGTCATTGACCATATGACCAGTAAAACTTCCCACCATAACCAAGTGGAGGACAAAGGCCCTCTGAGAATCCCTGTTTCAGTATTTCTTACACTTGACTTAATTTAAGATACCAGATGGGATCATAGACCTTACTTGTTCATAACACCAGAAGGCTATCTGGAAGGCATTTCACAGTCCAGTTAATAACATAAGTTCATGAAAGATGTACCAGACCTATGGGGAAATTAGGCTTATGGTAGTAGAGGTTGAACCTTCCCACCAAAATTCCCTTAAATTCTTTTACAGTGCAACAGATGGCAGCAGAGGGGCAGTCTGAAATGGAAGTGCATATGAATCAAAGGTAATTGAATCCCTCCATGGGTAGAATGGGTGAAAAATGTTCCACCCATTGATATTAACTGATACTTGCTAAACACTTATGGAGACCAAACAGGAGAGGTGAGCATAGTGAGAGGGTGGGTGGTGCATTTCAGCAGTAGCAATAGAAGCAGCAAGTCACCTCTGATGGTTCAGATTTTTACAAGCACGGCATCCAGGCTCTTCTTGATTGCTAATAAAAATGCATATCTAAAGACAGTGATTATGTTGAAAAGCAGTGTTTTGTAGCTGAAAATTTTCTCTGTCAAATAGTGTTATTGTGCTCTTCACATGCATTACAGTTTCCATGAAAGTAAATAGGAGCCATAACTTTCTGAGCAACATCTGTGTATGTGTGTACATACATACACAGATATATATGTCATATATAATATTGTCATGGTTTTATGATTTTTGGTTATCAGTATTCCACATCATAACATCATGCAGTGTACTGGGAGCTAATGCTTCAGTTCTGGGTACCTGAAGAGAAGAAGAACTACGTTCCCCAAGAGCCTCTTCGAGTGACCAAGAGCCTTTTCG
>PPHD01019863.1:0-13904 GCA_002909625.1 Bambusicola thoracicus
AAAGTGCATAGTGCAATAAGCCTTAGAACTTGTTTGAATCGTACCAACCATACGTATCAGAAACAATAATCATATGGTTGAGTGACTCTGAGAATTATACAGAGTCAGAAGAACCATTCTCTGCTACAGCACATTTGGAAACACAGAAATAGTCCTGCCCTGACAGCCCAGGAATCTCTTGTATTGCTGGATTCAGCTGCAAACGAAGGGACTGGTGTTGCCTTGCTCTCTAGCTCCTTAGCAACAAGCCGTGGAGTTGAAGCCAGTGTCACAAGAAGTCAGGCTGCTCTCTCTGGAGCTCTGTAGCAAAGCAGCACAGCACAAGCTGATACAAACAGAAGCAAGAGAGTTCTCCAGGCAGAAGGCAAACAGAAGATGGTCCCACAGCTCAACAGAATTAATCCCTTAAACTTAAAAATGAGACATTCAAAATCAGTCTAATAGATTTACCTGGCAGCAAGTAAGAGAGCAAGGTCCTACAAATGGGCAGCTTTAAAGAAGTGAGCCGTCCCAGTTTGCAGAATTCTTACCACTCTTCAACCATTTTTAAACTGGAATAACCACCACTCTGCTTGGACTCACTGGCTGTTAACTGAATGGAGCAACAGCAAACAACTTGAGAAAAATACTTGGTTGCTCCTCCCAGAAGTCTGATATGGTCCAAAGCAGAAACAAACACAAAAGGAATTGTCAGTTACAGTTGGTAGCTTAAAGATTCAAAGGGCTTTGTATGTACGCAGTATAGACTCAGTTAAGCTGCACCTCAATTTTTATATCCCGCTTTCTACATTACAGCACACAGAAGACCAAGAACTGAAACTTTTCCTGTCAAATCCCAGCTTTGTACTCCAGCTACACATGGTTCCCTGACAACTGCTCTGCGCCAGCGTTTCATGCTTTTCATCTACACTGCCGTTATTTTCATTGTCCTGTGACTACTTCTACACTATATCAGGTCCCAATAAACATGAAATTTGAGTACTTACCAGGGAATTACAACCCAGTTCTCATACAGAAGTTCTATTCATGAGTAGTTCATAAAATACAATAAATTAAAAAAAAAAAAACATTTCTATGAACTATTAACCAACTCTTACAGGCTATCATGGAGTCTTTCAGGGCAGTAGGTTACTTACAGTCTTCTGCGTCTGTTTACCTGGTGTGACTGGAAGAAGCCTCAATGCGTTGCTGCAACTTAAAGCATTTCACCTTTGGTGACATGTCAACAGCTAAACAGGTACAGGGTTTTTAGGAGAAGGCACAGGAACTCTAGCATAATCATCAGCAATCTTCTATTGCAGCAAGGCCAAAAGGCACAAGAGTTATGTGTATTTGACAGAAACTTAATAAATGTGTAATTTTAATGAAAGTACAACTCTGAAATTCCTCTGACCACTGAAGCAAAAACATAACTTATCCTATATTGAGAAGCTAACAGGGGGCCTCATCTTAAAAAAAAAAGCAAGTATGTGTGTAAGTCGTACATCTGATACAACACAGGTAGTACACGTCTGTTTCTTTCAACACAGCCATTTTAAGAGCTATCCTTCAACTCTAGTGAAGTAACCAGCTTTAAGTCAGTCTGCAAACAACAAGAAAGTAAGGAAATGCATGGAAACTTCTGAAAGATTGTATTTTGGGGATTTCCCACCACTGATTTTCCTTCTTTCTCCCATATTCTGGTTTTAATGGAGCCAAGAGCCTGGCCCTGCAGGCAGCAGAGTTGCTGCCCCACAGGAGAAATGCTGCCTGTGAGCCAGCTGTGCTCCTGCCCCCAGAGCTGGCTGCCCAGCCCCAGGAGCACCGCTGCCAGCACCCTGCTGCACTCCAGAAACCATGCCAAGGAGCCCAGGGCTCCAGCACAGGGACAGGTTGGGCTGGTGTTAATATTTAGGCATACAGACCATGAAAGGCACTTAAACGGCATGTATTTAATTCTTGTGAAAAGTTTCTAATTGTTCTTCTGCAGCATCATCAGGTAATTCCCATTTTGCATGCCAGTGGAAACACTGACTCTGCTTCTTTCTGTCTTGGAGTTAAAAAAAAAAAAAAGAAAAAAAGAAAAAAAGAAAAATTCAGGTTTTATGAAAAACAGTTTTTTGGGCTACTTCCATAGTTTCACTTCACCACATGTATTGCACATATTCATTTTCTCCTGAGATTTAAGGAACTCTGCTGTCTGCATGGATTCTCTCATTTCAAGCAAAGACATGCTTTCATATAGATCTGCAACTGCAAAGCTTAAGTGATGAACTGCACTGAGTTCTGCAGTGAATCCTATTAAAACAAAACAGGATTTACTATGCATTCTCTACAAAAAGGGATTTTTCTAGCAAATTCTGGGATTAGCCTAAGGGAAGCGTGAGACAATAGATTTTAACATTTTAATAAACATGCAACTCCTTGGGGAAATTAAAGAGGAAAAAAATACCAGATCAGTTGCTGCAGTCTGCATGCCAGATTGTTGGTTTTCTTTCTCAGCACTCCTGTGCCTCACAGCTCTTGCAATGTTTACCAAGATGAACATGCATCTCCTCTTGCAGATCTCTGCATCTGTAGTACTGTGGCTCCAGCTGACCTTAACAAATCCCTCTGAGGCAGCAGCCTTGGGGGTAACCCAGGCAAATGCACCAGGGTCTGCTCAGGGCAGCCATGTCCTGCTGGGATCCTTGACAATTCCCCACACCCTGCTCAGGAGATCCGAGGGCACAGCCCTGCCCTGCACCTGTGCTGAGCAAGCTGGCTGTAGTGCCAGCAGCACGGTCAGCCATGGTAGGCACTGTGTGCCCCTGTGTGATCTGGCTGCTCTGGGTGCAGAGCACGTGGCAGGAAAAGGACAGGCAGACACCCACAGCAAAAGCAGCAACATGTGCTCAGGCACCACCTTCCCACCAAGAAGGGGGTTGATAACCATGCTGCAAGTCTATCCAGGTACAGCTACTGAGACAAAGAGCTGGAGCTGTGCTCCATCCACCTGTGAAAGATGGTGCATTTAACTGCTCTCCATTTCATCCTGCTCTTTAGTTTGCTACAGATGCATGCTAGCTTGTTTCATTTAGAGCCAGCTGTAGGTTGAAGGGTTCCTTCTCCCCCCTGTTAATTCTCTCACAGCTATCTAGAGAGCTCAGCTACATAGAGGCTGACAGAGAGCAATAAATAATAAAGATGGTTGTCATTTTTGTTTCCACGGGCACTAGGACTTCATGGCATAAGGTGCCTGTTTCAGTTAATATGTTCATTAGTAGAAAAAGCAAACCAGATTAGAAGATGTTTTTAAACAGGATTGGCGATGTGAGTCCTTATCTAAAAGCAGTCCCCCCTGTGCAGATAGCTATGCACAATGAGTAACTGCAAGGAATAAGACATCTGCACAGGGACCATCTGAATCCCTGCTATCTGAATCCCTGCTCCCTGGCACCTCTCCCTTCTGCGCAGGAAGCCCTGACCACTCTGCTCATCGAATAGGACTCGAAGAGAGCACTTAGCAGGGTAGGAGCAAGGTAATAAATACTTCCATTAATATCCTGTTCTATATCTGAACCAAAAGCAGTTCTTCCTGACCTGCACTGCTGAGGGGGCCACAGACAGGCTGAAGTTTGTGTAAATATTAAAATACAAATGAGGAGCCTCAGAATAGCACTACAGAAGCAGCATAGCCATTTCTAGTCAGAGGAAGTCTGTCTACCGCTAACTGCTCACACAGAGCACACAGTACACCCAAGTCACAGTGACTGAGTCACACAGAGCCCTGAGCAGGGCACCAGCCTGCCCTGTAACAGGCTGCAGCTGGAATGGGAGCGAGCACTCTCAGAACAGCTTTAATCTCCAGTACCTGCTGTTACACCACTGCAGGATAGCACTCCTCATCATGGAGAGTGCAAAGAACTCCAAGTGTTGAGACAGACTGAGGTGTCCAGTTTTGAATCCAAAACAGCAGCACGGCTTTCTGAGTTGGTTTTGTACAGTATGCCATAGGAAAATAAAGGGAAGCACACTATTTATGTGAGGTGGCTTGATTCATACATCATCTAGGCAAAACAGGAGTCTATGTTATTTCTGTCATTAGTTATAATTAGAGAACTCTAATCAACCCCCTGCCTGCCCTAGTGCTCAAAAGTGTTTGAATCTGCAATTTTACCTGTATTCTTCATTAAAGAGGTAAAAAGGAAGAGAAAGTCGTTCATGAAATTCCCACCCACGCCAAGGGCTTTTATTTTCAAAGGATTTTTATTTTTGAGGCTTTTACATTCATCACATGCATCTTCAGACTTTTTAAGTAGGAGTATGTTACTCCTCCAGTACCACCTCCAATAACATTCCACACTATACATACATTTATGTAATGCCTAATAAAGAGTAGAAATTTCTCAGTCTTCTTCAGCAGTCATTACAAGATTTTTGTGCAGAGAGAGAAGAAATAGAGATCTTTATCTTCTCTTGGAAAGACAACTGCAGGGGGTATTCATTGCATACACTTGCTGGTGCAGAACAGCAGAATTAGTCAAAAAGCTTCAGCATTTTGAGTTTCAACTATTTCCAACAGATGGTGCCGATGACATAATTACTAATGACTAAATTTCAACTCATTAGTTAAGGATTTTTAAAGACACAGGTAAGCAGAGTCAAGTCCAGACTGAACTCTTTAACAGGGCCACCCTGACACTGGTTTCACTTCCATCCATTCCACAGTTTGTTTTCTGCATTTACAGTAGGTTTCCTACAAATACTGAAAAATACCCTGTTTCTATTCTCACTGCTGAAGCCTGAAATGTTTCCTTGCAGGGGTCATTGATTTCACAGGATGCTAGATTTAACAGGGTCATAGAGACAGAGGGACAGTTACCCTACTTTTTCACTGTCACATCACCACTCAAAACCTTATTGTCCACAGGTGCTAGAATATGAAGAAAGACTTATTTTAAGCCAAACGTTACACTCATACAATCAAACACATATGCCATTAACAGAGAACTGAGGAGATCATGCTGCCCCTGCCTGGCACTTCCACACACTTGCAGGAAATCAATTTAAGAGCCTTACACAGCTGATCTCAGAAGCTCATCTGCATACCAGGAGATGTGGGGAGAAAAAAAGGAGAGGAGGAATGGGGGGGAGGGGAAAGGGGTCCTTCTTTGAGGACAGCACAGATCTGTTCATTGAAAAGGTCTCAGGTCTGCAGCAGAGCATCCTAGTGAAATATCTGACAGGAATATCCTTGTTTTTCACAGAGTCTCAGCACTATTTCTCAGATTTTTTTCCAGACGCAGTTAATTACCCATATTCTTTAAAGGATCAGTGAAACAGTTCCCTGCATCAGACAGCATAGTTCATACCCAATAGCTGTAACCATCTCCAGAGACTGGCAAGTTTAATATAGCTGCTCAAGTAATCAACTCATAAGCCAGAAACCTCTTACATTCAGCATTTCAGTTCTAAATAGTTTAGAGAGCCTACCATGAGCAAAAAAGTACATTATTAGTTAATCATACTAGTTTTCTATGCCAAGATTTCCTAGAGAAATTAATTATTATTAAGAATTAAAACAAATAACAACCCTTCATCATAGCAGAATTTCAAGAACATATAATCTACCTAAAAGCTAAAACAAAGAGCAGAGTTACAAGAACCACTGTTGCACAAGCACGCTTCACACTGCAGCCAAGCAGCAGTCCAATATATCCATGCTGGCTGGGGCAATGCTCTTTTGGGCACTTTCATCTAGCACTGAGACTACAGCTAATTCAGACGCAGTAGCACATTCCACCAGTTTCTCAAGCACTTCACTGAGCAAGGAGTGCTCCACACAGCGGTTCTCACAGCAGCTAGACTGAGGACAACAGCGTTCCTGTAGCTTTCATTGTGTATCTTAGCATCTCTTCTATTAGCACCATACATCAGCAACAAACTTGCGCTTTCAGACTCTGCTGTGCTCACATCTACCCCAGGTCTGCTATTTCACTCACACAGAATTGCCTGTATTTGTTCAGCTTTAGCCTGAGCTCTGGTTCTTTCTCAGCATTACCAAGAACCTGTTCCATTTAGTGGGGAAATGTCTCAGGTACCAATCACAAACAGCCACGTGTAGAAATCGCCTCCCAGTGGAACCACTGAACACACACAAACATTTGACCCATTTTTCTATCTGCTTCTAGCAGAACCCAAAATGCCGGGCAGAGAAAAGCACTTTTTAGCATCACCCATCTCTCCCCAGTGTCTCCCACTGCAGGGAACAGAAAGCATTCCTTCTGCAAAGTTGCACAAAAGAACGAACAAACAAACAACTTACACAGAAAAACCAAAACCAAACAGACCAAGCATTTAGCAGAACTGTACATATTCATGCCTTTACAGTCCCTCAGTCAGTTCACATTTCACCATCTTGTAACCCCTCACCAATTAAGTTGGCTTTAGCAGAGGAATAGAAAGCCATCTCCTAAACTCTTAATAGAAACATTTTATCAAACAGCACCCGGCTGATGGAGGAAGTTAAAAATAATAATAATAATAATAAAGCTTACCTGAAGTATTTGAAGGTCCACATGAGGTAGAAATTATGGAAGAATTGGTGAAAACACACACCCAGCTGAGGCACAAGACAGCACCAAGCTCAGGAAAGGCTCCATTCCCATGGAAAGCCCCTGCAATCTACGAAGTTCTTGCTGTGACTGTACTAGTCCCATTAAAAACCTGCTCAAACACACATTACAGTGCACTACAAACAGCTCAGAAATGACAATTTGGAGAAAATGTCTAGATTTTCCCTTCAGATAACTCCAACTCCTGCTGCAGTTCTTCTGACCACCACCCGATCCCCATCCAATCAGGTAAAGTTGTTTCACCTTTGGGCTCTGCCTTTGATTGGGGCAACTTCTAGGAGTATGACTGGGTACTGCTTGTTACCTGAAAGATGCATTCTGAAGCTGCTGCCTTTTCACGGGATGTATCTGATGTGTAGGACTAAGCTCATAATCAGCAGCACGTATCTGTTGCAGTCTTTTTTTGTGAGCAAAACCAGGAAATCTCTGCCCTGTGAGCACTGCACTGCAGCTGCCCTCCTACTGCACCTGGAAATGCACCCAGGCCTGTGCCAGCCTGCAGCTCAGCACCAGGACCAATTGTCTCCAGCTCACTGGTCTTCTTGTCTGCTCCTTCTCTCATCTCCTCCACCTGTGCCATGTTTTTTCCTCAACGCCTACACAGTCCTGCCTAGACATAACCTGCAGCTGTTCACAGATGACAGACTTTGCCTTTGGCTGTGTCATTTTCCACAGTGTGTGTCATTCTTGGCACTGTTTCCTGAGATGGCAGCTTTGAACTCCATGTTGCTCATCCTCTCCTCCACACATCCTCGGAAGGGCACATAGCTCACCATGTCCAGCCTCACCAACCCCAGGTCTCCATAGTTATTTGTTCTCTTTGTATTTTGTCCCCAGATCTGGTCACAGCAGCCTTCACCGCCCCTACACTGGGAAAAGCTGTGCTGGGGTTGCAGGGCTGCAGGGAGCAGCTGCGAGGGTAATGTTGCACCCACAAATCAAGATCCACTTCCAGTGAAGGAGCCATTTTGCACTTCCTGTCAAGAGTGAAGGAATCATCTTACACAGCTCAACAATAATTGCTAGAGGGCTTAGAGGGAGTTCTTACAGAGCTTCCCCAGTTACCTGTCATGGGCTGTCAGAGGTAGGACAGTGGAAAACAGAAAGAATCATAAAACTGACCCTGGTGTATCTTCTAAATATAATGAAAATGTTAGTGAATATTTTTAAAAACACACAAAGTGAGAAGGTCACTGCCAGACTTACAGGAGCGTTCCGTGGTTGGTAGGGTCATTTACAGCAAATTGAACACTACTGATTTCCATTAGATAACTCTTGCCAGGGAAACCAGTATGTGTATTGTGACCAGTATGCTGGCTCCTTTTTGCATTGAAAAGTGAATTAAAAATTTGACTGAGAGGGTTCCCCCCAACCCCACCCCCGTGGCAACTGATGCTTCAATATTTATTGAAGGGGGGAAGTCATCTGTTATCTATACATTAATAAGATGACAATAAACTGAATGCTTTGAAGTTTGGCAGTGCACCATCGTTTCTAGCCTTACATCCGTGGGGTACTGTTCTTGCTTATGGATTAATGAAAACTTGAAATGACATCGCTTCCAGCTAAACGCCCTGGTCTCAGGCTGCAAAATACAGCAGAGAAAGCTACAAGTAAATGAGAATTTCCCCATAAAAGCTGTGTAAAAGAGGTTGTAGGTTTTTGATTTTCTTTCATTGACAGGAAAATCTGAAAATGTTAAGGTTGAATGTTTCTCTTTACTAACCATACAGAAAAAGAGATGTTGAGGAATACCACCAAGGTCAGGAACACAGACAGGATAAGATCACATTATCCAGGGAATAAAGCTCTAAACAGAAAGCTTGCAGAAAGTCCATCGCAGATATTAAATTCTAAACTTCCACAGAGAGCAGAAAAAAATATTCTGTGCTACAGTTTTCAAATCAAAAATTCATAGTCAAATTTGTCATGATGGAATGGGGGAATGGCAGCTTAGAAAAAAAGGTTAGTGAGGAACTGGCTGGTTATAAATATAGCTAATGCAGACAGTATGCTGGAGAAGAGCAGAAGAAAAAAGGTATTTCAGTAGCGGTTTGACTGTAAAATGGCTGATTTCTGCAAACAAACTTAACCTGATTCAGTCACCTACCCTGGGGGGAAAAAAGTCGCCATTTCAGGAAATCCTAAGCATTAGAGAATGACTGAGAGCTGAAAAAAGACCGATTATGAATTGTTTGTCTGAAGGTTTTTAGTGCGAGACTGAGCTGAGCTCATGCCCCAGCAGTCCCACACCAAGCCTAAGAGGCTGTCTTCAAGCACTATTCAATTCCTTTAAACTTGTGGAGTTTATCATGTTCTTAAATGCACACTAACAAAATGAACATTTTCCTATGTAAATAGATTTGGAAAGACCGCAGAAAACTGCTGAACATGGATTTTGCTAGGACTGGGCTTCAGGTTGAAGTAAAAAAAAAAGAAGATTTAATTCTGTGCAGCCATGGTGTATGAAATTATAAACCAACAGTCTGAACAACAACAATATTAATAGTAATGAAATAGAGTTGTGTGTTTGAAGGTCATGGAAATACACTCCAGAGGGAAGAAATGTGTCACGTTAGGGAGCTGTTCTTTCCCTGAAGCACTCCTTCAGTTGGAGTTTTCTTCTGTTTCTCCTGGGGTGTCTTTCATCCAAGAAAGGTACATGAGCTAATTGAGTGCCAGAGCCAGCAGTGCTGAAAGCCCTCCTGAGCTCACGGCATGACCTGGGCAAGCCTGCACAGGAAGGGGAAGTAAAGAGGCAAGGAATTTCAGGTAAAACTGCTGGGGGGCAGCGTGGTGGCACATGCTTTTCCTACACTTTTCCATTTAAGTCCTCCCCGGACTGCTACTAGCAACAGTTTCTCTTAGGAGCCATTTTTCTGTGCCAAGGAAATACCACTGACCGTTACTCATTTTAGGAAAAACAATCTTCTTTTTTTTTTTTTTTTTTTTTTTTTTTTACAGAGGAACTATAAAAATAAGTACGATTAAAAGGAAAAATAAGCAATTGTGGATCATGTCTGACACAGAGCCCTGATTCCTCACAGTCACCTGATCTGTCAGCCGTCTCCTGCTTCCAGCTGCTTCTCACCACGACATCTCTGGATCTCAGCTGGTGGAGCCGTGCCATCCCCAGTGGTGCCCCAGTGCCAGAGCATGCTCCAAGCACAGCGTGGTGACTGCACTACTCCTCTGCTGGGCTTGGCGCGCCACCCTGGCGATGGCACAGCTTCTATGGACAGCTGCCTCTGCCTGGAGCTTGCAGAGGGGTATACTCATCTCCCCATGTGTGGGCAGAGCTTGCTGCGGAGGAGGGCCGGGGCCCCACAGCGTGTGGGCAGGTGGCACCGCACTGCTGCTGAGCTCAGCGCGGGACGTGGACCTTGGGAAGGGACACGGGCTGCAGAAGGTTGACTTCTGGATCTGGGGAGACCTTTGCCACCACCGGTTAGCCCCATGCTCCCAGTAGCTCCTGCATTAGTGTTTGGGCTGCCTGGCTAATTGTGGCATGCGAGCGGCAGGCTGCACAGATGTCAGATGTCACGCTCTATCTGATGAAGAGGTCTCTGCCTCGGGCTGTTTATATGTGACCTACCAGAATTTCCTGCTGCATGATGAAATAATTAGGGGGCCCTCATGCAGGGAATAATGTTGCGAGTAGGTTGCAAAGGCATTACACATACAAAAAGAAAATCCTAAGCGTTTTCCTTATCTGTGATACAATCTTCCAAGTCTCCATATGTACATTCTACTTGTTTGTATTATTTCTTTTAAAGTTCTACATGCAGAGGCTAAATGAAGGCTTCAGAAAGTTTAGCAGCATGCTTTCCTTTATGCTCAGATTACATAGTGGGAATAGTGGCATAAGCAAACAGGAAAAAGGGGAGATTTATTTGTTTGTTTTAAATCAAGATTGCCTTTTGCCTCGTTAAGGCAGCAAACTCTCAACTGCGGATAGTTTAATGGAAGTCGATCCTGTCATCAAAAAGAATCTCATTTTTGTGGCTCTTCTTTTTTTTTCTAATCAGTTTTAATTTTCAACTGTTTTGTACATAATGAGACTGCCCGTGTGTCCACAGATGCTCCATATGCCGATTGATCTCATCCCTCTGCTCTCACTGCTCATTGCACTGGAAAGCCAGCTAAAGCATGTCCTTGCTTTCTGTCTGGAACAGTTGACCTGTGCCTATCAAAAACATAAGGTTCTGACCAGACATGTCCTATACATGCCCAAAGCAGATGAACTGGGCTGAGCTGGGCTTTTCCTGTCTGGCAGCAGTGGAGAAGCTGGCTCAGGCAGGAGTGCTGAGGGGAGCACTGTCCAGAAGCAGCCTCCAAGAGGAGACCCACTGAGCTGCTCGCTTGTGCCAGGGCTGTGCCCAGAGCCTCTACCCTCTGTGTCCCAAGGACAGTGTGCCAGAAGGCTGAAGGCAGCAAGCGTGGCTCCTGAGGACACTGAGCCCTCTGAGAAATTCCCCTGTGTTACACAAACTGAGTTTCATTAAGGTGACAAGTCTGAGATAAGATGGAAATCTTGCAGGAACAAGGTTGTTGCACCTTTCTGCACTGGGGAGCTGCCTTCCTGGGCTGGACAATAAGCAGAGTTTAAGATGTGGGACTATTCAGTCTCAGAGAAAGTGTACAGGACAAGCTTACCATATGCATGAATACAGGACAAGAGGCAATAGGCTCAAACTGAAATATGGGAGGCTCCTTCTGAACATAAGGAAACAATTTTTCACTGTGAGGGTGGTTGAACACTGACAGCGGTTACCCAGAGAGCTTGTGGAGTCCCATCTGTGGAGATCCTCACAACGCAACTGGACGCGGCCCTGGGCAGGCTGTTCTATCTGCCCCTGCCTGAGCAGGAGGGTTATGCTGGGCAGTATCTGGCAGAGATCCCAGTCAGCCACAGGTATTCTGCAATTCTAGCTAACTCTATGAAAATAGTGGTAAGGTTATTTGTAAGCTTGGGGGAAAAGAAAGACCGTAATGAGCTGAGAAAGTCTTCCTGGAAGCATACTTAATTCGCCCTTATTCTGTTAACTATTTACAGTGCAGTGAAAAATGTTGTGATAAATTATTTCAACTCAGAGACAAGGTGGCAGTTCTTGCCCTTCCCTGCCATTCTCACTGCCCACATAACCACACTGACTTTTGCCAGCCTCAGAACATCCCCTGTCTTTATCAGAGCTGATGCCTGATTGGATAGATGTTTCGTTTAGAATGTAAATATTTTCTGTTCATTTTTCCTGTTTTCAAAGCATATTATTACTATTCTACTAAGGAAAGCATAGAAACAGCATTCATGTTGTTTGTAAGAAGACAAAAGTATTGGATAAATCCTGCAGTTCGGATTAAGAAAATAAAGGAAAATGTTTGTTTATTTGTTTCAACTGGTTGCATAACAGGTGAATTTTGACTGATTCACCACCTGTACAGAGGGAGCATGAATTGCTTATAAACGTATCATTAAAAATCAGAAATCTTTTGAAGCAGTTGCTCAAAATGGGATATTCTCACAGGAATGCAGCCGTAGCAGAGGATAACTGAATAAGCCAAACTTTTTTGGGGGTCTGAAATGCTGTTATCATGAATCATAAAATAATTTTGGTTGGAAGAAACCTTGGAAGGCAATCTGGCAACCCCTGCTCAAAGCAAGGGAGATTTGACAGTTAGATCAGATTTCAGCGTCTCCAAGGATGGCAGCAGATGAAGACCGCCAACCCCCACGTCCTTTACCTTCACTTGTTTCCAACAAAGCTGCTGAATGAACCCTTGTAGCCTACATTTATTCAGCATGTCAGTAACAGCAGCAATAAAGAGGTAAATGCACCTATATTTGAGTGAATGGGTGGGTGCGAACCCAAGAACGCTGCAGTCTCTCAGCAAGGAGCAGCTGGCAGTTTGGGATCAGAACACTATGCACCCTCCTTTTTCTGGCATCTTTTCCCATTAATTCTTCTTTTTTGTGCATCATGACACACTGCAGTATGGAACAGGCTGAGCTGAACCATACTCATTTCTTTGCTTCTTACGTAGTCTCAAATGATGCACTCAGATTCACTAAAACACATTTCAAAGGCTGACCTCTGCAGATCTGCTGAATTATTTCAACTGCTGCCATAAGTTTGCCCCATTTCAGACTTCACTTCATGCAAGTGGCCTCAAACAGTCAGAAATAGGATAATAAGTGACCAGAATTTGAAAAAGAAGAGCTGTCAGTGTGATGGCCGCAGATATTCTCACAGTTAGGAAAGCTGGATCCTCACTTTTTTATCAAGCATGACATGGAAAAGAGTTCCACATTTCCCAAATATGAAAAGGTAAATATGTCACTGCTCTGCAGATGCAGAACGCAAATCCATTTCTAAATTATCACTGCAGTGTTTCCCAGCAGTCTTTCTCAGCACTTCTGAATTATCTCAGCAGTCCTTCCTTCTATTTCTAAGTGAATCCTGATCTCCACTAACTAAAAGTTGAAGAACAAAACACCAATATTTCTTCCAGCGCATGCTGTACCCACAAGCTTCAGTCCAAATTAGCATTTCCTAAGTTAAGTTTGCACGTAACACTGCATTCATTACTACTAAGGAGATCAGTCCAAAGGTCTGGGAAAAAAAAATCACACATTTCCTTGATCACGGTCCTCCATTTGGCTCACTATTTAAGTTTCCTTAACTATACTAAAAAAGGTATTGACTCATTTGCTCACCCCTGTTAAACACAAGCATCAGTGAAGTCTTTGGGTGGGGAGAACATGGTGTGATAGAGTGCATCTGACATGAAAAGCAGTGGTATTCTGCTCTCCTGAGTAAGACAGGGATGTATTCCAGTGTTCTGATATTACAAGGAAACTGCTACCAGCTCAATTTGAGCTCCTTATTCTGTGTGTACCAGTGCACCTTCCAGAAAGAAAGAAAGAGAAAAAAAAAAACCACAGGACAAGACAAGAAAATTTCTCTTGCTCCTGTATTGGAAGATGACAACCATAACAGATATCAAGCCACCTGTCTTTGAGGCCAGTTCTCCTTTGACAGCAGCCACTGCTTTTTGCAAGGGAAAATCAGCAATGATATGTGATGAGGAAAGGCACTGCCTTCCTCAAGGACCAATTTGGCACAGCGGGGGAAGGTAGCTAAGGCAATATGCATCTCAAAGCAGGGAAAAAATTAAAGGTAGGAAGAGCACCAGTGCATTTGGAAGGAAATGTAGGAGAGGGAAGTAGCACTGGTATAACCACAGGAAGAATAACTACAATAAGGACTGCAGACAAGGATGAGCAAATGGGTTTGATGGAGGGAAAAA
>PPHD01019864.1:3298-13903 GCA_002909625.1 Bambusicola thoracicus
TCACCACGTCGTTTGTTTCTGGCAAGTCATTAATGAAGTCACGCAGGCTGATTTCCATTGTAGTCAGGCCTGGACATCCCACAGCTGGCGGTGAGGAGAGGAAAGCCTTTCCCTGCTGAGCCAGATGTCATCAACCAGAACACTTCTTTGGGAGCGCTGACGTTTCTCCTGTTGCTCTTCTGTCTTTCCTTAACAGAATGGGAAGAGCTCTTTGCAGCCCTAATGTTTGCCAGCAGACATAAATCACAGAATCACAGTATGTCTTGGGTTGGAAGAGATTTTAAAGAACGCCTAGCTACAACCACTGTGCCATGGGCAGGGTTGCCAACCACTAAATCAGGNTCAGGCCTGGACATCCCACAGCTGGCGGTGAGGAGAGGAAAGCCTTTCCCTGCTGAGCCAGATGTCATCAACCAGAACACTTCTTTGGGAGCGCTGACGTTTCTCCTGTTGCTCTTCTGTCTTTCCTTAACAGAATGGGAAGAGCTCTTTGCAGCCCTAATGTTTGCCAGCAGACATAAATCACAGAATCACAGTATGTCTTGGGTTGGAAGAGATTTTAAAGAACGCCTAGCTACAACCACTGTGCCATGGGCAGGGTTGCCAACCACTAAATCAGGAACCATCTCAGGCTGCCCAGGGCCCCATCCAACCTATCCTTGAACGCCTCCAAGAATGGGGCAACGACGACTTCTATGGCAGACAGAGAATTTGAATACCGAATACAATATTTGCTTGGTTTATGGAGTGATTTTGCACGTCGCCTTCCCTGAGGGGACAGCAATGCAAAACACACTGTGCTCTGAGAAAAGCTGCATTTACCCAATCTTCTTCTCCTCTGACATCTGGCGTGGTGCTGATACAGTGACTGACTGCAGTGACGGCAATGAAAGAGATTGAACTACAAGCAAAGATCTTCCCTGGGATTCCTGAGTGAGGGTTCTCCACCATATCCCCGAGCTTTCTCATGTACAAACAGAACCAGCTGTTGTCCCATAAGGCACACTGCATCGTTCACTGAGCACCATCTTGCCTTCATAACGCCTGGTTTCAGATGGAGCCGCGAGAATAAATGGCAAATACTCGAGCAAGGCTCGAAAAGAGACTTGGTAAGATTCCAGATGAAAACAAAAACAGCCACGAAACCCAAAACGAGAAAACAAAATTAAAAACAAACAAACGAAAAATAAAGAACCACCAAAAAATCAAAATCAAACAAAAGCTTCCAGGGTCTGATTTATATAGAAAATCATTTGGGTGAGGACCAGGAGGAAATCCTTTGTACTTCCTTTCTCAGGCATTGAGGCAGCCTAATTCAACAGCTTGCACAGCCATGCTGGAGAGGATCCTGGGAATCAAAACCGATTCTAGGCTGAAATCAATCTGATCCCCTCTGTGATTGAAAGCAGGGTATGACCAAGTCCTGAGCCAAGTGTAAGATGTGTTCAAATGAATGCACTGAAACATCCCACAGCCTCCGGGACTGTAATGCCGTGTGCTCCCAGGTGCCTCTGCTTAGAGAAAAAGTGACAGGAGAATGAGTGCATCTTAATGAGACATGAGCATGCAATTGCTCTTTGGTCTGATAATAGGTTGGTTAAGTGTGTACTCTTTTTTTTCCAGGCCTTACTCTGTGCTGGGGGAGGCAGTGAGAAAATCCTTACTACTTTTTTTCTGAAACTGAGCAAGGAGCTCCACTGTGGAGGAAGGAAGGAGCATCAGCGGGGAGACCACAAGCCCAGAAGATAAAGTAATTTGCCTTGCATTTCCACGCTCCCCTTGTATGCCTGGCTTCTTGCTCAGAATCGAACAAACAACTTACGTAACTTCCTAATAGCACCATGATGTCCTCACAGTGCAGATCTCACCCATTCCTATTTCTCATCTGTCTAGACATGCCTGTGAGATACAGCACCTAACTGCTGCTGCCTTCCACCACAACCCTAAAGCCCTGAAACTGCTTCCCCCCCTTTTTCACTGGGCTTGAAATATTAAATAGGAAAGAATCTTCATCTTAATCAAAGACTAAGGAGAATAGCCAGCTATCCACTGGACATTCTTGATGCTATCAGTGCAAAACCTTAAAGTCCTGTTATATTTCCCATCACTGTTTCTTATGTTGGCACTTAGATTTGCACCATGCAGAGCAAGAAGCCCTGCACGTCTCCTGTTGCTCTCGTCCTTTTTCCGAAACACAGTGAGATTGTATTCCTTAATCAGAAACACATTTGACTGGGCAACACCAGACATTGCAAAATGGATGGCATCTCTCCAGGCAACTGAGCAAGCAACCCAGGGCTTGGGCCGATCCCAGCAAATAATTAGCTTGTTTTTGGCAGAGAGGGACAACACCGCTTTTGGGAGACAAACTTTGGGAGACAAAAGAAATACTAAACATTATTTGGAGAAGCCATGTGGGACAGCCCTTGGTCCTGGATCCACCCTAAGCTGTGAGACATAACTCAGCACGCTCTCATGTTTGACCCACCAAAAGGAGAGGGTGAGGGGGGAATGGGAATAAGCATACACTTCAGCTCAAGGCATAGCTTTGCTTCCCATCTCTCTGCTAAGACATCAGAAATGGCCAGCTTTTCCCACGCTTGCTTTTCCACTGAAGGAACTTTGATTTGTGGATAAGAACAGCCGTGGAAGTGCTCTTGGAAGCACAGAATCACTAAGGTTGGAGAAGACCACTAAGATCATCAAGCCCAGCTGTCTGGGGGTCCTTCCAGGTCCTCGTTCTTGTGCTGCCAACCACATCTGGTATGTGGGCTCTAATGTCGGGAAGTCCTATTGCCATCATACAGCCTACATGTTCAGTGGTGTTCTCTGCCTCCTTGGAGCTGTATTGCCCCAGGGGAAAGCTGCCTGTGCTCAACGTATAGCTCAGTATCTACACAGTGAATGATTACTTGCCTCAAACAGGTCAAGAGGGACATGAGGAATTCCTTGTCCTCTCAGTAGCACTGCTCTGCACACGCAGCCAAAGGCAGAGAAACTTCATTCTGTCACTGGATGCCCTCTGCGTGCATCAGTGAGTCTCTGCAGGGCTCCTAGAAAGCTGTGCACGCAGGGCTCCACTAATCTCAGGCTGGATATTAGGAAAGAATTTCTTCTCAGAAAGAGTGGTAAGGCATTGGAAGATGGTTCCCAAAGAAGTGTTGGAGGCACAGTTCTTAGAGGTGCTCAGGGGTAAATATGGCACTGAAGGACATGGCTTAGTGGGCATGGTGGTGACAGGTTGATGGTTGGACTTGATCTTAGTGGTCTCTTCCAGCCTTAATGATTTTATGATTCTATGAAATCTCTGTTTCTGGTGACTTAAGGCAGCTGCTATTAGTCTTCCTTCTGCTTTCTCCACTTCTGCTCGTGGTCATCATTTCAGAAATGAAAAAAAATAACAATGAAACAATGACGTATATGGTGTTGCTTATTACTGCTTACCCTGATGACCACTATTGCTTCATTCTCAGCCTTGTGCTCTCTTAATGGCATGTGGCCATCTCTCCTCTTACACTACACACAGAAATCTCCCCAGAAATTCTCAAACAAAGCAAGTCATCTGGTATTATAAACTTTGATGCAATGATAACCAAAACTGTCCCAAAGCAACAATCAGAACAGTGTGCTAAAAAAAAAATGTTGTTTTGCTGGTAACTTCTCATAGTTAAGCTAAGCAAAGCTGGCTCTTGCTCAGGAAACATCAGTCACATAGCTTCGTAATTAAGACTTGGTTTTTACTTTGTACAATATCTGAGACATGAGCATCTTGATACTACAATGGTACTATTTAAACGGTTATTAATAATATTCCCCCTGTTAATTAATGAGTTTAAGGATTGTATATTTATATCCTGGCTAGAAAGGATCCTTCAGGATTTCTAATCTAAACTCCTGCTCAAAGCAGTAGATCCGGTTGGCCATGGCTTTCTCCAGCCAAGCCCTGACTGCTTCTCAGGGAAGGAATTCAGGCACCTCTCTGATGATCTGTTCCTCTGCTACATCAGCATCTGAGTGGAAAAGATCCTCTTTACATCCACCATCAGTTTCCTAAAATGCACTTCATGGTTGTGAATAGCTCTTTGACGTATTATCTGTCCATTATCTTTTCCAGGCTAAACCATCCCTGCTCCCTCAATCTCTCCCCATAGGTCATGATGCCCATGACCCTCTCTGGTTTTCCACATCCCTCTTGACCCAAAACTGGATACCCCATTCCAGATATGGCCTCGTCCTCACCAGGCAGGGTGAGTGGTTCAAACATTGCCCTTGGTTTGCTGGCTGCACTCTTCAACACTTTTCTCATGATATAAAGAAACCTCCTTGTTTTGCAATCCACACCTACAATCCCATCACTTAATTTGGAATAACGAAGCCCTACTAAAAAGCAGCAGAACACCCTCCAGTAATTTCAATGGATCAGGCACTAATATTTTACTGGCACTGCCACAAATTGGATGGCATTGAGAGATGCTCAAAGAGCATGAGTTTGACTTTTTCCCCTCCCTGGGACAAATGAGCTGGGATTACAGAGAATGTTATCGCTCACTGCATTCCTCTCAAGCCCAGGCACTTGGAAAGAAGTTTATTTAAAGTTCCCTTTTCCCTTGGCAGCTTCGAAGCTCCCCGCAGCTGCAACACCCACGCCATTCTTTGGTGCCTTATTTATCAGGCAGATGCAGAGTAGTTTCTCTGCAGGGAAGTGGCCTTCTCAGCCACCTCCGGACATGGTGGTGTGGAGGAAGCACCTCACAGAGGGTGTGTCGAGGAGAGGATGGGACTTTCATCCCATGTGGTCACAGCCATGGGTTTCCAGATTCTCATTCTTTTTTTTTCTTTTCTTAGATCATAGAGTCACAGAACCATGCACCTTGACACAACCATACGCAGTGATGGAAGCGGGAAAGAAAAATGTGAACAGTAATAGAAGAACATGAAGCTTTGCCACATTTCTGGGACTTCCCTCTCCTTCCTAGCAGAAACAATGGGAATTTTTCTGCCATGGCTGAAGATGTTTATGAAATACAGAGGGTGGCCCCTCCTTTCTAGGCTCTGCTCCATCAGCCAGGCTAGAAAACTCAATATAGTCTTTAAGAAAAAGAAAAAAAAAACACAATTCTTCTTAAGCCTTTTCTGACCTAATTTGTCTTTAGGTGCCAAGTGAAGTCCTAGAGGCCTGTGCTCATTAGCTTCTTTCCTCAGAGCATTCCTTCCAGGAAATGTGTAATGAGTGGCTGTCACGAGGTATCCTCCCTCTAAAGGTCAAGGATTCTCAAAATCACTGCACAGACGTTACTTAGGCGCTCGGGTTCTGATTCAGCTCAGCCCACCTCCTGGATGGTGCTGAGCAGTGGTGGTGGGAAGAACTGATGTAGTCTTGTGGCACGGTGGCTGTTGAAGGGCACTCTCATGCTGACCTGTAGCCCGATATGTAATCCTGGTAACGGCTTTAAAGCTGGACTGACCAGGCATGGTTTGCTTCAATGCAAGACCACAACCAAGAGCTCCTGGGCCACCTCTCCTTGATTCTCCTGGGGTCCAGTTGTGAAAGAAGATCCAATGCTGTGCACAAGCAGAAAAAACAGAGTTTTTCTCTTAGATTTCTTACAAGTCCCACTGAGGACCACTATGCAAAGATGGACACCTGTTGGTATAAGCAGACGGGGTGAGACAGCAAGCTGTGCAGCTTGGCAAGGAAAGCAGATGTGCTTGAAACGGAGGCAAAAGGCAAAGCAATCCACCTCTGCAAAAACTGACACATGGAGAATCCATAAGCCTGATTTCAAATCCCAGCCCCGAATTTCTGCGTTTAGACCTTTGTAATCCAGGTCTTTCTGGTTGATGATGAATGGGGAGGTGAGGGGTGGTTAATGAGTGGAAGCTGGGCCTTGCCCTGGGCTGTGCTCCAGTTCTCCCTTGTGACCTCAGAGGATATTTGGAATAGGGCAAACTATCTAATAGAAACCAGGATACACAGAAAAAATAGCACAGCAGAGTAGGCAGAACTATACCATGGGGTGCATCTCATGAACATCTGTTGACTGCACTATACTCATTCCAAATTAATAATGAAAGAGTTTGTAATTCTTCTTCTGATTTTAGCACGTCCCTTTTCTAGGCTGGAAAACAAAGCTATTGCACAGGAAAAGCAATGCAACAGCTGCTTTGACTAGTGAACCAAAGCCATAACAAACAACGAGAATTGTGGAATTGTGTTTACACAGCGCAGCTTGTACTACAATAAATTTGCCTTTACTCGTGGGAACCTTCAGGTCCAAGTAAGTGAAAATGAGACTTTCAAGCATCGTTGTAGTTAAACTTATGAATGAATATTGTTGAAACGAACACTGCCATCCCTCCAAGAGCTGCCAGTTAATTCAAGCAAAGTTCTCTTCCAGAGGAAAATAATTTTTTCAGAAGTATTCTGGTCAGATCTGACACGGCACGGAGTGAAAGCCCAAGGGATGGATGTGCCCTGGGGAGGATGGTTCACATCTCGCCCTCTCTGCACCAATCCAGCACAGCTGTCTGAGCCCTGTAGCACCAGGCTGCGCTGTGCCTCAGTCTGCAGTGCTCATTTTCTCTGCCCTGTCATGTTTCTGACTCAGGTGCCAGATGTCTTCATCATTCTAGCATGTAACAAAGGCAGTAAGTGGTCTGCCTGCAGCTGGAGAGACTTCTGCATTAACTCCAGTGCGGCAGTTTGCAGTCAGTCCAAGAGTCCTGTGAGCTAATTGACGCTAAGCTACAAAAAATTTCCCTTGGCATTGGCAGCCCAAATTTCTTCTCAGCTGCCACCACCACTCTGTCCTGGACAGTCCTCACTCCTTTTTGTGTAGATGCATTTTGTGTTTTTGTGCAACCCAATGGTGTTGCATGCATTGCATGCACAGCATAAAGCAACCTCTGCTCGAACTGTCCTGCAGTGGACCTAAGGGATGACAGATGAATTTTTCTGAAGTTGAGTACTGGGGCAGAGGCCATTGCATGGCAGTCAGATTTCAGAATTTCAGCACCTATTTCAGTGTCAGGGATCAAATGTGATTTCCAGAAGCAACTGAATGAGAAGCATTCCAGATAAACATTACTGCATTGGCACCAAGGAGCAGCACCATCTCATGACAGCTGGTTTCCCATTTATATGAAAGGACAGAGAAGTGGGTCCTCTAAAAAACATGTAAGTTCCCCTCTTCCACAGTCATCATGGCATGAACTTCATGGTATATGGCCTGGAAAGACTTAGAAAGCAATTTCCACACTACAGCTGCACTTGTAAACAGATTAATCTAAACAACACTGGTGTTACAGGTCAAACATTATTAGCGTGTAAAAAGTGCTTGTTACTGAAGGCTTTTATTTATGTAATAATAATATAATGATTACTTATAATGGAAGTCCTTAGGACTTTACAGATAAGAGACCCAGTGTCAAATTTGATATTTTCAGGGTATAAATCCAAAGCCCAGATAAGCAAAGCAACAGGTCAGTGCAGAAAGAATGCTTTTAAACTTTGGATTAGTGCTCTGTCTGTTTCCTGTTCTCAGGGGCAGTTTATGTAGCACCTGAAGCTTTCAAAGAAGCCTGTAATCATCTTCTAGCCACACACTTAATCTGTGTTTATGCCTCATTCTGTTTACATTCTCCACGCCTCTAGTAACCCTGAGTTCCTAGAACACCTTCAATTACACGTGATGCTACACAGATCCTTGAGGCAGCCAAGCAAGCTCAAACCCATGAAGAGGGAAAGGTTTGGATGCCCTGATGCCTGCAAGAAGCCTTTTTTGCACCATGGTGCAAAGCATAATTTGAGAAAACATAGAGAGGAAAAAGTAAGAAACAGTAAGGAAGAACAAATCAGCCCTAGATGAGTGAGAAACCTGTCTTTCCTGCATTTTTAACTAAAAAATATGTGTAATTTCCATTAAATACAATAATTACTCATTCCTTGTAACGATACCTTTTGACTCAAATGTTCTTTCATTATTTGTTCTAAGAATAAATCCCAGATAATTTTTCAAGGGAAATTTTCCCTTGAGTTCCCAAGACTTTAGACTTTTTCCTGCAAAAGCCAGAGGGCTTGGTGAAGAGACGTCACGCTGGGAGATGACGGCCAAGGTCCGAAGGACGGAGGAAGGAACATTCAGTGGTGTATAAATCAGTTACTGGAATGACCCAGAGGTCAAGGGAGGAGGACGGAGCAAGGAAGGGAGGAGTTTAAGAAGACAAGAGGAATGGTTTGACAAGAAACTGGTGGAAGGGTCAAGGGGAAAACAAAATAGAGAAGTCTGTTAAGCTTGGCAGATCAGCAGGAAAAGCTTTGTGATTTGGGCCCATTCCTTTCCTCCCATGTATTTGGGCAGGCAGCTCTACTAAAGGTTTGGAGGAGCAGGATAAAGGAAGCACAGAGGATCTTTCATCCAGCATCTGCTTGAAATGAACACATGTTGACAATTTATTTCTACTGAAAAGCTTCAGAAGTCACTACAATAACCCTCCTGTGGGTATCTATAATTTCATTACATTAAGATCACTACCTTTTCTCAGCAAAGAAGTGTTTTTCCCGACTTGCTGTACTTCAGAATGGTATATAACAATAAATATTTCTGAGAATTACATGGCAGCCTGTATGGCATTTGTGCAAATGGAAGAGCTTTATTACATTTGTTAAAGCTTTCCACAACGATTCACCAGCCAGCAACTAAATAACTGATGTTCTTCAGCAATAACTACAAATAAATGGGCGTTAGTCCTTCAGCTACAGCCAATGGCATGCAAACTGTACATAACATAAAGAGTCTTAATTGTCATAACATAAAGAGTACCCGTTCCCTACACAGAGCATGGCATAGGAGAGCTCAGCACACAGCTGAAAGGAAATAAATGTCCTTGGGAAGGTACTTCTGTGCCTGGGGAGCAGGATGTGGGTCTATGGTGCCTTTTGGAGGGCCACATCACTGCTGTTGGATAATATGTTCAGAACATCCCAATTACCTACGTTGCATGGCATTTAGAAGTTGCACAGTGTAATTAGACAAGGAACGCCAAGCAGTTCTATCACGTTTCTTTTCTCACACCACAGAATAGCATTTTGTTTAACAGAACTTTTACTTCCTATTGTCCCACCACATTTCTAATCTTAGATTACCATGACTAAAACTTTACAGATCAAAGTAAAAACAGAAGTGATTTGCCTTTAGCAATTGAATGGGGGATGTTATTAGAGAGCATCCTTTCATTATGAGAGAACTGTCTGCTACCTTTGGAAGACCTACCTCCCTTCTGGCCCTCTTGCAAGTGTACTTTCTCTACACTTTTAAGGTTCAAAAATCAAAGAGTATACATAGCTCAACAGTAGTGTGTTAACTTGTATGGGAATAGCTGAATCATGGCCTGAACCTCTGATTGACCACCTGAGGTGACCACTGAGTCAGGCACAGGGGCACAGGTGAATGCAGTTTCACCTGAGTCACCCTCCTAGACCCCATTTAAGGGCTGACTCCCCAGGAGGAAGGATCTTTATCTGGACATCCTCCCTCTGGGAACCTTTTGGCAAGCCCAGGACACAGGTACAATCTTTATTTTATTTCTACTTTGTAACAGGATAATCTTTCCAATACCTGTTTGCCATACACTTGTTTGGTTCTGAATTAGGTAATAGCACATTCCAGAGGCTGGTCACTTGGGAAGCATTATGATATGACATCTATATGTAAGTAACAATGACTTTAGACAAAAGTATATCAACAGTAAGAGGAGGACCAGGGAGAATCTCCATTCTTTACTGGATGAGGCTGGGAATGTGACCACTGAGGATAAGGAAAAGGAAGATGTTCTGAATGCCTTCTTTACATCTGTCTTTAAAAGTCAGACCAGTTATCCTCAGGTTTCTCCACTCTCTGACCTGGAAGTCTTGGCTGGGGAGCAGACTAAACCCCCCACAGTTCAGGAGGAAACAGTCAGAGACCTGCTACTCCAACTGGACTGCCACAAGTCCACGGGACCAGATGAGATTCACCTGAGAGTGCTGAGGGAACTGGTGGAGGTGATAGCCAAGCCGCTTTCCATCATCTATCAGTGTTCCTTGTTGACAGGTGAGGTCCCCGAATACTGGAGGCTTGCTAATATGACTCCCATCTACAAGAAGGGCTGCAGGGAGGATCTGGGGAACTACAGGCTTATTAGCCTGACCTCGGTGCTGGGGAAGGTTATGGAGCAGATTGTCTTGAGGGACATCATGTGGCATGTGCAGGACAACCCGGGGATCAGGCCTAGCCAGCATGGGTTCACAAAGGGCAGGTCCCGCTTTGACCAACCTGATCTCCTTCTATGATCTAGTGACCCATCTGGTGGATGAGGAAAAGGCTGTTGATGTAGTCTACCTAGACTTCAGCAAAGCTTTTGACACTGTCTCCCACAGTATTCTCCTGCAGAAGCTGGCAGTCCATGGCTTGGACAGACTCACTCTTGGCTGGGTGAGGAACTGGCTGGAGGGCCGGGCCCAGAGAGTGGTGGTGAATGGAGTCAAATCCAGCTGGCAACCGGTCACGAGTGGTGTTCCCCAGGGGTCGGTGCTGGGGCCTGTCCTGTTTAATATCTTTATTGATG
>PPHD01019865.1:0-13902 GCA_002909625.1 Bambusicola thoracicus
CCGGCTTCACATTCGGGGTAGGAGCCCAGAGAGAAATTTTGTTCTAACAGGAACAGGATTCCCTCTCAAGATCCCACCAGGAGACACCTCATCCAGCTGTTACCTCCCAAACCTTAAGTGCCCAGTCCAGCAAATGCTCCAGGTCTCCTCTACTGCCAGCAGAGACGCAAAAAACAAGTGACTCCTGGGTCATCCACTCCTCCCTGGTGACTAGGAAGGAATACAGACACCTACCATGGACTGGACTATCAGGCCCACACAAAGCTAACCCAAGCTCCCAGAGAACCCATGTCTGCAGTGAGGTCCCTGAAAACGCTCTGTGAGTAACGGGTACCACGACACCTGCCTGCATTTGCAAGCAAAAAAAAGGGGGAAAAAAAGAGTTTGCCTTGGCTCCAGCCTGCTGAGTTGCAGCAGATGGCATGCTGCAAGAGCGGGGAAGGAGGAGAGAGATCTCTGCACAGTTACGAAAGGTTGCCTCCTCTTCTTAGTCTGCTTCTTCCCCACCTCCTTCCCCACACTCCTCCTCTCCAATGGAGAGAGAAATATGCGGGAAAGATGCTGGTGAAATCCCACACAAGGTGCTACTTGACTGACTCCTCCGAGCTACTTTCCTCCTATCCAATTTATCCTAACTTTGCAAGCAAGCCGTGGCCCACTGAGAGCCGGCTGGGCGGGCTCGTCAGCGTTCACATCACGTAGGACTCACCCTGCTGCATCGCCAAGCACACGCAGCTCGGCCGGCGCTCCCCGGGTTCTTGGAGGAGACCTCACGCAGCTCAGCAGCGCAAGGTGAAACCAAGGGGCTCCGAAACGGCGTGGATCAAACCCAACAGAAATATTTGCACAAAGCTCCACGAAGTGAAACCGCCAAGCTTCTCACAGCTTTAATTACGACTGGCAACCTTCCACGGTATTAATAAAACTCATGTTTCTATGGCACCTTTCATCCCGCAGGTTCCTGAAGTCAAAACCTTTTGCAGACTCTGCGGGTGCGTGCATGCTGAGGGCACCGGGGTGCAGTCACTGCTGGCGAGCACGGCTCCAGCCTTCAGCTGCACACAGCGTGGCCAGGCCTGATCCTTCTGCTGAACCACCAGGGTGAAAAGGGGAACGGCTCTGCTAAATGCTGCCATCAGCAGCCCCAAGCCTCGTGCCCAGCTGAATGGCGATGGTCGCCATTGAAAGGTCATAGAATCACCGTGGTTGGAAAGGACCTCAGGGATCATCCAGTCCGACCGTCCACCTACCGTCAGTATTTCCCACTAAACCACATCCCTCAATACAACACCTGAACATTTCTTGAACGCTGGAGATGGACGATGAGCACCATCCTCTCAGTTTGCGTCTTCCTACCAACCTCCTTCTCCACTTATTTACATCCCTATTTAAATATGCACCGCTCACCAGTTTCTCTGATATTTCTCCCTTTTGGGGTGAAAACTGCCAATCTGCACCATCCTTGCCCCATTCCTCATACCACACATGGGAAGCATGACGGACACAACAGGGGGGTCCATAACCCACCCAGCTGCTCAACTTGCCATGCACCAAAGGCCTTCCTCTTCCCATTCGCAGCAAGCTTCAGAGGAGAGCCATGAAAAAATACAAGGAAGCCGTCCCTACCCCCGCCATCCATATGTGCCTTTTCTCAAGGTCACCTGCAGCCATTTGACATGTTTTCTCCAGTCGGTTCCACGGCAGCCAAAGCCTCATTTGAACGACAGAGCCGCCTTTCCAGGAAGGAAACAATTTCCTCGACGGCAAAGGAACAGAATTATCCATTTGGAAAAACGGCGCCTCGTCAAGCTGACACGTACAACAAAGGCAGCTTTCCTCCGAGACTGACAGAGGCACAGCAGGCGAGATGAGTGGAATCCCACAAAACATCATTTGGAGGTATAAAATATTCACCATAAATTGCGGCGCCGCTTGGGACCCGGGATTCAAAGCATAGAGAAGAAAGCGGAGCCTCTGCAATGACATTCAGCTCCTGAGCTGCGCTCCCTCCCATGGCCCCAAGGAGGGATGGAGGCTGGTCACAGTGGTCTGCCTCCTATCCTTGCTTTCAATCAGCATCTCCTCCAGTATTTTAATGAGGAGATGAATATCTTTAAGCCTGTTTTACTGGGGAGACGGAAAGACTTCTTGAGGAGTTGGTGCCCTGCAGGCATCCAAGGCCAATGCTGGGCAGCAGGTCAGGATGAGGCACTGGATGAGAAGGCAGAAGACCTCCACAAAGTGACGCGAGGAAACATCCCCTCACTTACAGATGGGACTCCTGCCATTTATTTCACCCAAGATGACAGAAGCTGCTTTAATCTCAGACCGGCAAATCATAGAATCACCAAGGTTGGAGAAGACCCACAGGATCGCCCAGTCCAACCACTCACCCATCACCAACTGTTGTGATGGTACCAGGGATGCGCTCGCCCTGAGCTGCCTTCCCCATGGGTCCAGCAGCAGGTGCCAGCAAGGAGAAGGACCTGCACCCCCCACACAGCACAGGCACACCTCAGCTGCTCTCTGGTTTCCCTTCTGCTTCTCCATCCCTTTGTTTTTCCCCCAACAAACGTGCAATTTCCTGCAGAAGGTGAACGCTCCTCATGGAAATTCTACTTTGTGATGAAAACCCAAGTTTCCATCAGGAAAAAAAACCCTTCCCCCTGTAAAATTTTCCACCGACTCTAATAAGGAACAATAACACTTGGATGTGAACCACCCCTGGCTCGGTTTTTTGTTGTTTGCAAACCCTGCTGGAGGCTTTGCCCACCTGTAGTTATTATTTCATTGCTTTGTTCCCGGCTGTCAAACTCCATCTCTCTTTTTTTTTTTAACCTTAACACCATATGCCTCCTAATGAAAAATGTCTCCATATTCACACCTGAAATTAGAGTCTTGTGTGAGTTCTCCTGCACAGAGCCCTTATGGAATTTCACTGAAAAAAAAAAAGAAAGAAAAGAAAAGAGAAGGTGAGAGAGGCTTTAAAGAATACAGAGAAGACCTTATTCCTCTCATCTCCCTACGACTGTTGAACAGAAGCCTCCGTTCCTGGCTCCCTTTGCCAGAGGTCCGGGGTGAGCTGGATGTGGAAGGCAGATTTCAATAGAGGGAGAAGAAAAGGGCTCGGGAACCGCAGCCATGAGCCGCCTGAGCTTCATCCCTTTGAGAGAGGGGTGCAGTAGGTTGGCCGAGTAACTCTTCAGCTATAAAAGAAGTGCCCAAGAGCCTCTTAATCTCCACTCCTTTTGGAGGTGACCTTGCTGCCTGAGCCACAATGCCCTGCGCTATTTGATGTGCTGGCTGCCTGCTGCATTCTGAAGGGCTGAGAAGCAGGGACGTTCCTGCAGCCTCCTGCCCAGCAGAGCCCTCCTGCAACGAGGATGCCCCGTGGGCAGCAATCCCTGCTTCCCCCTGAGGACTCCTCGGTACAACACACAGCCTCCCTGCAAAACACCCTGAACCTCTCTGAGCTACACTCACACAACAACAGGGCAATGCCACGGCATGATGCTGTCCTCAGCCCCATGAAGGATCCTTCCCAGGGAAGGGAAGCAGGCTTGCAAATGCTTCCCAAGCAATCTGACAGGCTCTTGCAGGAGAACAGCAGGCAACGCGTTGCTTGCAATCAGGACCCAAAGAGCCTGCATGCATGCAGAATGAATTCTTATTTCCTATCTGCACCACCGGACAGACAGCTCAGCAGCCACCTCTGCCCCCATCCTCCACCCAAGCAGAGGAAGCTGTTGTGGCACCAAACCCAAACTCACCACGCTGTGACCTGCTGCAAATCATCCCACCAGCGCTGCTCCTGCCAGTGCTGCTTCAGAGCCAGGCTGATGGGGCTGTCAGCAAGGCTTCCTCTTTACTCTGAGCAGTCACTTAATGAGCCAGCACGTTGCACATTTAATTAAACTGTGCTTTTCATATTTGTCATTCTTGAGGCTTGGGAAACTGAGCAGAGCTGGAAGGTGCTGACGTGACACCTGTGGATACAGAGGTGTCAGAGACGCCCTGTGCCCACCACCTGACCCATGTGCAGCCCAAAAATGCATTGCAAATGGGAAAGGGGATCCAGAGCATCCCCTGTCCCATGCTGACAGTTCCTGCAGCTACACTGCAGCGTGTTGGGTATGCACAAAACCAAGGCTTGGCAGAAAGCACCATCGGGGCAGTGGGGATTGCCTCATCCCATTCCCTCAAAGCCAGGTATGAAAAGAGAAAGATGTTGAAAAGGAAGAAAAGCAGTGTGACAGCAGCACTTCTGGATGGAAAACACAACAGCGAGTTGCTGCAGAGGAATTCTGAGGTAAGCCAGTCCTGGATGAAATCCTACAAGAAGCGTTTCTATTTTGATGAGGAGGATGTGCAAGGTGGGAAGCTGTTATGCTTCTATCACACCCCGGCTCTGGAGCGCTCAGTCTGGGGTGGGAGGGCACGAAGCAGCAATTCCCACAGCCCCCGTAATGCTGGGACTCTGCTTCTCTCCCCCAGCCCTACTGCAGCCCACGACGGCTTCCTGCAAAAACCACTGTGACACCAAAGGCACAGAAAGAACAGGTCGGAAATGCGTTTTGTTTGTGTGTGGGAAGCAAGACTGGAAAAAAAGAAAAGATTTATTCCAGACACTATAAGGCACTTCGAGACCCCTTCCCCATCCTCCATCCATTTAGCAGCAATCAGGCATTTTCCTTCCCAGTTTATCCTTTGACAAAATGAGCTGCACTGCTCGGAAAGTCAGACTGCTTTCTTTGCCTCCCCCTCAAAGCCTGAAAATGCAAGCTGGCAGGGGGAGACCTGCTGCCTCCCCAGGTACAGGAGCATCCCCTGTTTGGGTGCAGAGCTCTGCAGCCCTGCACTGAGATTGCAACAGCCCACAGAGCAGCAAGGGACAGAGCGGGAACAAATAAATAAATAAAAGCGCCGAAGATTGCATCCATTTATTTCCCTTCAACCTTCTCCAACAGCTGCTGGTTATTTACCATTATCTCTCCTTGCAGTGCTGGTGTTAGAGCTGGGCTCCCCTGAACTCGTTGTTTCCAAGCAGTGCAGCGCATTTGCTGCAAAACCCTGCAGCTCCGGGTCGACGCAAGAGGGAAAGCAGAGAGGGAAGAAGGGAGCCGTGCTCAGCACTCAGAGGGACGGATGAGTCCTTCTGACCCCCAACTCCCACCTCTCTGCAGCTGCTTGGAGATGCTTAGCGCAAATATCGCTCCTCTGCTGCATGCAGGATAGGGATGAGCACATGCCATTCAGGTAACGGGTGCTGCGCCATGCGTCAGCCAGCTCATCTGTTTTATTTGTCCAAGACAGCATTTGTTTGGTCACGGTAGGAGCGGGCACACACAGCATCTTCTGTTTTATAAGAATTTATTGCCCCTCGGGAAGAGCTTTAACTAGTTTGCACCATCAACCATGGATGAAGGAGCACTGGAAGCGACCCGCTGCACTGCGCTTCACGACTAATCTACGGCTTCCTAGTTAACCTTCAGCGCAGGGCAACGCGCCTCGCTGTTAACCCTGAGCTCCTGGAGACAGCTGGGATATTTCCCAACCCTCTCCCACAAAAACATGCTGAGAAGGGGTGAGAAATGAGAGAGCATTGGATAGGTCCCACAACAGGAATGCGCCCACTGCTTCCGCCCGCCTGTGCCAAAGGGAGGTGATGCTCTTCAGCACAAATCAATCAGACTGGGAGCAGCACACATCCCAAAGTGGGCTGCAAAAGCAAATCCAACCTGGTGAGTTGGGGGGAGGCAAAGATGAGGGACTGCTCTTCAGCTCTGCCCTGCCTTAGGCTCCTTTCTAGAAACCCCTGGCTTCTGCCCCCAAACTGGCTCCCTCTGAGGAGACCTCAGCCGGTGATGCTCCGTGCTCTGCCGCCCTTCCGACCCATCCCCATGACACAGAGGGCACTGTGGACATCCTTCCAGCCCAGCTTTCTGAAGGCAAGCAGCCAGCACCCCTGGCTGTCCATTCCCCACAGAGGCCGGGCCCTGCAGCCAGCCATTCCTGCACATCCCTGCCCACCCCTAAGCCCCTCAGCACCCCCTCCCCGCACAGCCTCCCCTTAAAGCACGCAGATGATGTCAGCCCAGCTGTGGCTCAGAGTAAGTTGTTGCAATGATTAATTACCCTCTTTTCAAAGACTGGGTTCCCTCCTCTACCGTAAATGAGCCCAGCTTCCAACGCGGGGTCTCAGTGCCAGGTTAAAGACCTGCCCATTTCCAACAGCCTCTTCCCCACAGATAAATACACGGCCCTCTGGAGCTGCACGCAGCCCCTCTACACACATCCTGATGATACACAAACACTCACTGCTCTTCACATACACCCAGGGATGCTTCTTGACCAAAGGAGTTAATATTTGTATTGAAAGAACGACACAGGCTGAGAGAGAGGGGGGGAAAAAAAAAGAGAGATTCTTGTTGTATAGATGAAGGAACTGAAGCACGAAGATGAAGCGATTTGCCTAAGGTCATGCAGAGTTTGAGGAGCTGTTTGTGACTATCCATGCCAATAGTCATTTAGTAACAGGAGTATCAATAGATGGCAATGAAGAACATGGTTCAGCTCCCGGATCTCGCTGTCTGATGATACTCCAAGCAGCAATCCAGCCCTCATTTCCCTGACAACAGGACCTCACCGCGCTGGGACTGGAGGCTGCTGCTGGTGCTGCCTACTGCAGGAAAAGCAGCAAAAAAATAACGAGCTGTGCTGCCCAACGGTGCCAAAACCACTGCCTGAGCACCCAGAGCAAGGGGAGGGACGGCTCCTCCAGCCCAGCCCTGCTGTCCAAACCTCCCCGCTGCCCGGCCGTGCTCAGCGATGACGATCTGAGCGCTCGCCCCTAATGGGTTTGCTGCAAATCCACACGCGCTCCTTGCTGCGCCCCATGCTTGGCTGCACACTGAAGACAGGGCTACCTTTGCATACCAAAAGCATTTGAAAATCAGCTTCTGATTCTCCCCTTGCTCTTCAAAATGGAGATAATCCTATTTCCCTTGCCGTGCTCGGTGCATGACTATTTATGAAGTGCTGTAAAGGCGTTTCTCGAAGTTCTCCCGCCGCCCTCCCTGACCATCCTGCCTTGCTCTGCCATCTCCCCGCTGACTCGGGGAGCACCGAAAAGCTTCTCTCCTTCTCTCACCCAACACCTGGCTCCCTCCCAGGGCTCCTGTAGGCGGCCAGCGGTGACGGCAGCTCCTCCAGCTGGGTGCTGAGCCAGCAGCACCGCGGCCAGCTCTCGGCGGGAGACTTCCGACAGCCTTGGAGATGAGCACATCCATCCTAAGTGATTTTCTGCATGCTGCCAAGTACCCATGGCCAATGCAGTTCTCCTCACTTCCCTCACCACAGTCCCACTTCATTCTCCTAAGCTGCTGATTAGGCAGTCAGCAGAGATGAAGAGAGATCACAAGGAGTGGCAGCGCCTTGCTTACCGCTCTGACACAAGGAGAACGCTTGCTAAACAGCTAAAACCAAAACGGTCCACAGCCCAACACATCGAAATTGCACTCTAAATAACTTCGAGCTGTTTTTTTTTTTCCTCCCTCCCCATGCCTTTTTTTTCCTACTCTTTTTTTTTCCTCTCCCGACATCAAGAACTGAATTGAGATGCAGGTGATTTCATTTTCATAAACTATCACTTTCCATCAAATCTATCTAATCCATTTCTATATAAAATCCCTTAAGCAGAAGATCTCGCTCCCACTCTGCCTTCCCCAGCTGTGTAAGCCTCGCAGAGCTAGCAGAAATACCAGGCGTGGGTGGCACTACAAGTTCCCAGCTCTCTCTAGATGTGAATATCACTGAGCTTACATGTCCTCGCCATTCCATCTAAAACATATGGCTTTAACGTCTCACCAGTCACTTCCCATCAAGATCAAAGTTTAAATATATCTGAGGCCCAGGACAGAACAGGAGGTGCTGCATGGGAGGGCGGGCCGAGGGAGCCAGCAGGGTGCAGCTGGGGAGGAGATGCTCCACATCTGGAGGAGATGGAGATGGAGGGAGAGGCTGGGAGATGGTAGAAGACAACTGCTCACCCCACAGTGCTATGGTGTGTGGAGAAGGGCCCGAGGAGCATTCCTCAGGTGCTGATGTGAGCAGGGGTTGCTGGCAGGGAGGAGAAGCGGAGGCTTGCAGCAGTGCCAAAAGGAGGGATAACAAAGATGATGAAGCAACAGAAAGGGACAGCTCATCCTGCACAGATGCCTGCAAGGTGCCAGTAGGAAATCCAGCCGGGCGACCATCCCACTGCCTCCCATGAGCTTTCTCTCACCCCTTCTCTCTCCTCCTGTCAGAAATCTGCACATCACTGAACGTCTGCATGAAATTACAGAAAAGGCAGAGATGGGAAACAAGGCGGTGTCATCATCCATTTGTGGGCTTCTCTCCCAGGATGGCAGAGGTACTGCAGCACAGAGTAAGACCCACCTGCAGAGCTGAAGGTGCTGACATCCCATTTCACATATGGGGACACCAAGGCGCAATGACATGAGCAAGGTGGGGTCAGAACCAGAATAAGACCACGCTGGAATTGCTCCAGGGACAAATCCCACTCAGAACCCCTCTCTGCAAGTACTTTGCAAGACCCCAAAGCTTCTGACATCCAACCCCAGCTGATGCAAGCACCATCCCCCAGCTCTGCACCCCAGCTACAGCCTCACCAGCCACACAGATGAGCAGAGCACACAAGGTCCTCCAGCCCTGCCTTGAGTTTCACATTGGCTTTTCTCCAGACCCAGTTTGCTCCAGTCCAGCCCTACCAACAAGGGACTTGGTCTGCTGGGCAAACAGCCTGGCAACAAGCTAGGGGAGAGCCGAAGGAGGAATAGAGAGGCATTTCCATTATTAAAGCATCACCCAAATTTACTTATCAAGACCGCACACGAAGGTATTGGCCGCAGGTTGAACACAGTTCATGGCAAGAGTTTATGAAAGCCGCTGGGAGCTGCGGGGTTCATCAAGGAATCTTAATTGGTTTCCTCTTAAAAAAAAAACTCAAATGCATAAATTAAAGCAAAACAATAAACTCCTGGCTGCTTTTTGTTATTAATAACATTATCGAAGCAAGGAAACACAGCGGAACAACTTGGCGCAGATCCTCTTGCTGGAGGTGGAGAGGGTACAGAACAAAGCACACCTTGCTCCTTCTACCCATTGCCCTCCCCCCCCCCAAAAAATCATCCTGCTTTGTATTTTATCAACGTGAACACAATGCAACTCTAAGCCAGTTTGCTCACTTGTCTCTGCTTGCTTTGGGAGCCCAAGCACAGCCCCACACCCTGCAGCACATGGAGTGCTGTGGGACGGTGCTCACAATTCATCCCTAACCACTGCGCATCGATGGCCATTAGAGGGGAGAGAACAGGTGATAATGAGATGAAGTGCGAGAATGGGGGTAAAATGAATAAAAGCCACAGCATGAATAGCACATGAGAGGCAAATGAAATAATTACTCTGCTCACCATTGTTACAACAACGCAATAAATTTAATGTAATTCCTAAAGGCCAACCAGTTTCCTTTCTTACTCGCTGTTTCTTTCTTTTTTTCTTTTTTTTTTTTTTTAAGTTCCTTTTTACAGTTTCAGAATTATGCTTTAATTAGCATAACATTTAAATTAGCGAATGGAATCTTAATTAGCTGAGGAAATAGACTTTTGTTGGAGTGGTTGCTAAAACAAATAAATCCTCTTCCTCTTTCAAGAGCCATTTGCTTATGGCACATTTAATAGCCTAGTGTACCATAAACAATTTGAGACAAGGATAAGTAATTAAATTAGAAAACATGCCGGCAGAAGTACCCCAGCCTGGCCTTCTCTGAGCTACAAGAGGCTCATGCAAATCTTCCTTCATTGGGGGAAGTGTCCACCCGGGCTCTGCTCAATTAGAGCTGCAGAACTTGGGTTGCCCCGCGTTGCCTTTCTGCATCGGACCCTGAGGGCTCTGATCCCAGACCTGGTGTAATTAGGCTTGAAGCAGAGCTCTCATGGGAAACAAGGGCTGCAGAAAGTCTGGCTGAAGGGAATGATCCAGAAACAGTGTTTTCTATTGCAGAAGGACCCCGATGGCGAGGAAGGTTTGGATGATGAAGGCCTGAATGCATTGGGAAGAGTGGGGCAGGAGCCACAGGTTGCAAAGCCAAGATAAATTGCTAGCAGGAAGTTTTCCAGTCACTGCACTCAAGGAACAGCAGCCAGGACTCCATAGTCAGAAACCACATTAGAATCACATCATCATTAAGGTGGGAAAGACCAATAAGACCATCAAGTCCAACTCCAACCCAGAGGCCTTTAAGGTCCCTCCCAACTCAAACCATTCTACAGTAAAATGTCAGAGAGACCAAGAAGCCCTTCAATCTCAATGGCAGCACCAGTGCTCTTTAGCTGAGGCTGCAGAAGCTTTTGCTTCTCACCATGCCAGGAATCACTCTGCAAATCACAGCATGGCTCTGCAGGATCCGATTCCTGGTAACCCCACTCCTCCTGATGTATTCCTGTGACCTCTTTGCTGCTACCCTGGCTTTGATGCTCCTGGATGAACACCTCCAGGGCAATGCTGGCAGCCTGCTGCTGAGCTGCCACCCCTGAAGAAAGCATCGCTGCAGTACTGAGACTGAAGGAACCCAAGTGGAGAGGTGAGAAGCAGCAAGACCTAGGGGGAGAAATACGCCTGCACATTCTGGACTGGAAGACCTCTGCGCCTAAAGCACCTTATAGCTAACAAGCAAAGCGTGCACAGCCCTGCAGATGGGAAGGCATCTCCACAGCATCCCTCTCCCACCCCAATTTCCAGCCTGATGCAGGCAGACGGAGACAGAGCGCTTCCAGCAGCAGGTTGCTCCATCCCGCTCTGGCCAGGCAACTGCAGAGAGCAATAAAAGTTTAATGGCTCCCAGCGGGTCGATTCAGAAAGAATGAAAACGCTATAAATCCAGCATAGTGCTTATGTGGAGCTTAAAAACAAACTGCTCCAATCACACTTAGCGAAGCCATCCAGTCTTCACAGAAGACGGGGATGAAAAGGAAGGATTTAACCTCAGCCATGCCTTGGGCAGCGTTTGGGTGAGGTAGAAAAATGAAGTTTGGGCTCACTGCAAAGATCTTCTTGGCTCTGCATTTGCTCAGCAGGATGTAAAACGATGGATGCGCATCTCTCATGCTGAGGCCCACACCTGAAGGGATCACCAGGAGTACCCAAACAGGCGTGGTGAGTGAATCATGCCACGGATCAGACAAGACCTGCTCATAAACCCAAAGACATGGGTGAAGGCAAAGGTCTGGCACTCCAGGACGCAGCCATGCCACGTACAGGCAGAGCCCACCCCCATTCACACGGCACTCGGGCACTTCCCAAACCAATTAGCAGCGAAGAGGAGACCCCATTAAATGATTTGCTACGTGGAATTTTCCAAACGCAAGTCCATGCCATGCTCACTGCCTCATTTCTCCTCTTGGTGCATGATAATAGAGGAGGATTTTCAGTAACAGCCTCTTTCAAGGAAGATGGTCTATTATAGGTCTAACTCATTCCTGGATGCTGCTCTCTCTCTCTCCATATTATCTCTTTTTCTTCCCTGCTTCGCTACACAGCTGCAGACTATGGAAGCAGCTTCCTGGGAGGAAGAAAGAAGCAAACCTACGTGTGTAATAACCATCTCTCACTGCACTAATGCCTTCAGAGCTGTGCCTCTCCGAATGAGGCAAAGGTGCACCGCAGATCTATCAATCTCACGTCCACTTGCTCTTCTGTGCTAATAAAGCAGGGGATGTAGGTGGTTGCAAATAACAATTAGCCTCTGCTCTCTGGAGGGGGAAAAAGTCATTCAGCAGAAAGGAGCCAAAAAACAGCTTCTTCCAGCCTGCGTTGGTTTCTCCTCCTCCAGAAGCGGTGGCAATGCCATCCCCTGGGCTCTTACTTCTTGCTGCTCTGCCCTCAGCATTGAAAGCTCTCACGTAGCAAGAGGAGGGCAAACCACCTTGTGCAGGAAGAGTGTCTGACCCAGCAGCCGGGTCTGCAGATCCTCAGGAGGCCTGGAGATCCCCAGTTGGGTTGCACAACCCACTACCGACTCTGAGCTGATCAAATCCTTCACTACAGAGCAATCTTTCCAAGGAATTCAGGCTCTTTCCCTGCTGAAAAATGGCCATAACCAAATCTCTGTATGCGTCCATCATCAACACTCATAGCAGAGCCCAAGCAAGCCATCCCACGCAGCCAGCTCCCACAGCTACCTGCTCTGCATGGAGGGGAGGGCGGATGGGCTAACTCCAGTGATCTGTTTCCAGTCTCAGAGTGGATGTCTCTGGGAAGCAGAACACCTGGATTCCAGCCAGGCTGTCCCCCAGCATCACACCCCCGTTGCTCCTCTTTGGGGATACCCGTACCCCCAGAACAATAACACCTCATACATCACAGAAAATCCTGTTTGATATTCTGACCTACAACTGAAAGAGAAGTGAACCAGCGCAGCAGGAGGGCTGCAGGGCACCAACATCCCCTCCGTGCCACCCCACCGGGTCTGCCCCTTCCAGACCCCAAGGAGGATGCACGACCGCCTTCACCTCCAGTCCAAACCCAAAGGGGATTTCTTCTGCCCTGACTTGCAACGCAACACACCTTCACCCCCATACATTGCACTGAACCAGCTCGGCCACTTCTTTCTTTCTTTATTTATTAAATGGGAGCCCTCTGGTATCCAGACACACACAAAAAAGGCCCAGCTTCGTCCTCCAAGCCATTACCTCAGCAATATTTATAGCTTTCCAAGAACAAACAAACCTATCACACTGAAGCCTGAGCCTTAATGGCACAGCCTCGGGATAGATGACTTTGGGGAAATCACTGCGGCAAGCGCTGAATGATGATGGATGGTGGAGGAAAGGGGGGAAAAGGAGAGCAAAAACAGCAGTCTGCAGAAACAGGGGGACAATTTGCCAGCTTGAGTAGAGTCACACCTCCTTGCTCCAGTGACAAATTTGCTCCATTAGGCCTATAAACCATACTTTGCCACCACTGCACTGCAAAGCACAGGCTCGCGCTCCGTAATGGGCCTCCAAAGGCAAATGCGTGCCCCAAACGCTTTCCTAAATGCCTCATCACTTTGTTCCAACCGCGCCTTGAGGAGCGCCCGACTGCTGCAAAGCTGAGCCCCCCCCTCTGCACCCCTTCTGCCCATTGCAACGGCTCCGTAACAACCTGCTGGTGACGTCCCAAGCCGTGGCTATGGGCTGCACGCTTGGATACGGTGAGAGACAAAGGCTGAAAACGCTCCTCCAGTTGCGTTTTCAATCCCGTGATGCCATAATTTAAGGGCATGCCAAGGGAGGGATTGCAGCAGCCAGCACAGAATGGGCAGGAACGGGACTCCGGTCCCATCCCTCTTGCTGACCACCTGCTTGCAACAAGTGACTTCTCCCCTTATGCCCAATTTTCCCATGTGGATGGTGAGGATTAAGGAGACCTGCAGTCCAGTGATGGGGAGATGTTATGGGAAGAGAAAACGCAGCGCTCGGACACAAACTCTGACATCCTATCTTAATCCTCAGCCGCAACAGGAGCGCTACCTTGGGACCTCACCCCGTGTTATTAAAGCACTCCAGATGGTTTTGATGGGGAAGAGGCATTCATTTCAATACCCCGGACACCAAGCTGACATCTCAGCAGCCACAGGAACATCACAGAGAAAATCAGCTCCCCACCAGCGTGTTTGTGCAGCAAGGGGGAACTCAGGAACTGAAGCAGAAAATCCTCCACGACTGCTCCAGACTAATAATTGCCCAAACAACGGGTGGTAGCAAGAAAGAAAAAACCAATGCCTGGCTCTGAAACCCCTACCACCCCACTGCTCACCCAGCCAGCACTGTGCCTGGCCCGCACTGAAAAGGAATGCAGCAA
>PPHD01019866.1:0-13902 GCA_002909625.1 Bambusicola thoracicus
GAGCACGTCTGCTTTATTTATTTCCTCTCATTTATGTGAACTGTAGCGAGGGCAAGTCATTGATTTACTGCTTCCTTCATCTCCAACCCTGGATTCGGCCATTCTCACCAGGATACCCACTGCTGTCAGCAGCTGCCATTGCTACAGAAGCCCTGACATGTTTCTGTTTGAACAGCAAAATATCAAGGAATGTCATTTGGATGTATCGTGGAAATAAGGAATCTTCACCTCCGGAGTCTCTCACAGCTCAGCTCAAGTCCTATCATTCATTTTGTCTTTGCCATTAGAAAGGTCAGAACTCCAGATTCCAACATCACGCCTTTTTATCCACTGTGTCTGGAAGCTAAAGCCTACCCCAAGGTCACTAACCACGAAGAAAAAGGCTGCAGTAAGTTGAGGGGCAGCACATGCTCTGCATTCACTGTAAACAAGCAGACCAAAGCCAAAATGCTAAGATCTTCAAGGATGGAAAACAGTACAGCATACTTTTAAATCCTGTTTTGGAAGCAGCTATCCCAGCCTGAACAACATGTACTCCATTTGCACTTCAGACTCATTTGGGAGAGGGGGTAGAAAACCAAAGGAAACAAAGTACACAGCATCCAGCAAAGCCCTGTCACAGGGTCCCAGAACCTGACCTGACCGTAACTATATTCAGGAATCAATGCCCATGGCAGAAGGGTGCCTCTGCACTATGTAAGACCACAAGGCGTTAACAAATACCAACATCAGCCCTATTCCTAACTTTGTGGCTTCTGTAGTACCCATCAAGTAAATGAACAAACCACTCCTCTCCTCCTCGGAAGCTTCATTTCCAAACCCTAACCCAAGCACTGATGCTAACAGTACCCAGGGAACAAAAGCCTTGGTCCCTTCCAATGCCTCTTCCAACCAACTCAAGAACCCCACAGCCCATTACATCATTTGGCTCTCGCTATTTCAGATGACCTAAGTGAATCCCAAACCCCAAATTAAAGCAGGGAGCTATGGTCACAGTCTGCTAAGGACAATGATTACAGCTGACAGCAGCGCCTGCCTCTGAACTCGAGAGGCTCTGCAAATCCACCAGTAACCTGAGTTTCTGCAGATCTTGATTTCTTCAGCCTAACCTCAACTGAAAGTACTGCTTGGGAGCCAAGTACTACACACTCACGAGCAGATGCACCTCTGCCAAAGAACTCTGCTGAGAACTTTGCCCTAGTCTAGAATAAACGGGTCATTAGATTGCCAAACCTCATCCCAACCAGCACCCCTGTAACTGCTTATAGCAGCAACCATCACCCATGGGGAACACAAGGCACTGGCCACATTTGGCAACATCACACTTCCTAAGTGCACAACCACCAGAAATCAAGGCTCCTGTAGTCTCCGGTTTCCAAGCTCCATGCGAGCAGTACGAACACCCAAAGGAATAATTCTTAAACAGGAACGTAAGGCGCTGTCTCAGTGCTGTAGCTCTTCCTTTGCCTATTGGCTCTGCAGGCTCCAGCGATGGTGCAGACTGTTCCAGCTATTGCTGCCTGCATCGTGTCCTCTGCCCAAACTGGGGCACTGAGTTCACTGCCATTCTGCATTACGCTCGAGATGAGTTTTAAGGCCGCCATGTACTGTTCCCACTGCTGGCTCAAACGAGAATGTCTGAACTGTGCTGGAACACATGAATAACTAAAAAGCTCACGAGCGCAGAGACACAAGTCAAGCAGAAGGAAGTGAATCAGGGCTATTTTTACACTGCCACATCAGCACACCAAAAATGAGATATGCCAGCACAGAACAGCCAGGTTACATGGGTTCCTTTGGCAAATCCTTGCCTACTGTACATTGGCTGCTCCACAGTATGAGGGTTGTACCAAACACACGGCCTGTGTCTGTGAAAAGCATTCCTCAGTGTGGAGGTTAAATTATAAACAAAATCTTTTTAGTGTAAAGAGTTCAGCCAAGATTCCTGCAGAAATCTGAACATTACTTTCCTCCCTCCTCCTCCACAATAAATGTCCACAGACCAAGGAACATCGACCTCTCTCATAGTTGGCAGGGAACTTCTACCTCGCTCTCTGGCCTGGCTGAAAGTGATGGAGAACACGCTGCCATTTGGACATCCCAGAGCTGCAAACGTGCTGGGCCCATGTGCCTTCTTAGCACTTAATAAAGAACAGAGCAGAGAGGAAGCTGGGCTAGAGCTGAGTTCTGACATGGAAACAAATTTTAACTGAACACAATAAAAGGTTCACTACTCTGCGTAATAAATAGAACTTAGCAAGTTTGGCAGTCAGTCAGCATACCCTCTGCAAGCTTTAAAATAGGCCCCTGAAATACTCACCAAAGCACAAACAAATAACCAGAAAAGTTCCTTGGAAGTGAAGAACTGCTGTTGTGCCTTTAAAAAGTTATGAGGTTGGGGAACCAGAATACCAGTATGCGTTAGCACACATCTGTACCCAGAAAGCGAGACCTATTCAGCTTATATTACTATATATTCTTATACAGAAAAATGAAGGGCGGAACCTCCACAGGGAGCTTCCACCCCACGGGCTCAGCCTAAGCAACAGGCCTTGCATCACCACAGGCATACCTACATTCTTTTATTGACACAAACGTGAAAAGCTTTCGAAATTGCTGGTACTAACGACGCAGGGAGTTCTTCACTCCTGGGCACAGGGATTGCTCAAATACTGATGATTTCTTATAGAAAAGAGATTGACAACAGCTATGACCAATGCATTCTTACAAACACTCATTGCCAGAAATCCTCCCACTCTTTCCTGGCACGTTCAGCTAGAATTCAATTTCAGACAGCAACTGCACTGTGGCACCAACTCTTACCAAAACAGGTGAAACTGGCATAGATTTAAGGAATCCTACAGAGAGAACACAGGACAGAGAAGACAAAAGCAGCAATGTCTGTGATGCGTTATCTTGTTTAACATTTTAGCCCAGCGATCAAGGGAGGATTTGTTCCCTTTTTGACCACTCATGTAGAATGTTTCGTACCAGCACATTTGGTGTGCAGACAGCATCAGACCACGAGGTTTCCAGGCCTGGTAATAGATGCAGTGGAACGCAGCTCGGAACACCTCCTTCTCCCTCCATACCTGGCACACACGACCTGAGCAAGCCCCCGGCACGGCAGTGCTCCGAGTGCTCTGGGAGCAAAGGGTGAGAGGGAAGGCCGCAGCCACCCCAGGGTGGTTCTGCTAAGATTTATGAAGATATCAACACCCCTTCAAAGACACGGCATCAAAAGCTGAGCGACCTGAAAGATCAAGGGCCCAGACTTATTCCAGGACATCAGAGATCATTGTCAACATCATAAATTTGGCTGATCGACTTTAAAAGAGGCTGAAAGGGGCCAACTGAATTCCAAGTAACACACAAGCTAGTTAATCAAACCCTTCTAAAAGTTCACCTAAAAAATTGGTGAGTGAGACAGTAAGAGCAGAACTAGAAACCTGACACCAGCGGAGCACCAGCCCAACTGTCAGCCCCCAGAGATGCTTCTCATTCTAAAGGAAAGCTCTGAATTCCCCTCTCTCTTTTTGTCCTCTGGGAAAAATTACTACAGCAGTACAGAGTGTCCACAACCTGAAACTCCTTCAGCACGTAGGATTCTCACACGAGAGCCTCAGAGTAGTTGCTCAACACCTATGCTAAAGAGTTAATTACTAGGATCGATTAGAAGAGATGCGGGATTGATAGTCTTATTTCCCTTTGTCCACACTGCAGAAGATCAGAGACGGCTGCCCAACAGACTTCATACAAACAAAGGAAGCTTAATTCAAGCGTAAGTACACCAAAGTAACTACAGCTGAAGGAAATCAAACCAAAGTGCTCATTTATTTTAAAAGCCCGAGCAATTTCATGGCTCATATTAGTTAACACTGCTTTTATGAGCGCAATAAAATCTCAGGTTGGGAAGAACTGAGTTTATTCCCCTGGTATCATCAGGACCTCCTCTTTTATCCATGCACATCACCGGTTATGTGCGTTTCTGTAAACTTAAAAACAAGGGCCTGACTTTCTTGATCAGTATTGGCATTTGCCAACAGCTGAAGCAGAAACTAGGAAGATAATCTGGGTTAGTAACTTGCAGTCATTATAACGTCCTCTACAAAAACCTTCAAGTTATTTCTGGAACAAAACGTGTCCTTTCTTTGGATGAGGCTAATGTGAAAAACTGATGAAGATATTAAAAATAAAGATTTGGTTTAATGGAGTCTGCCATCATCTCTCCCACACACGCTCTGTTCCCTGCAGGCTAACCAATCCCCGTTCTCATGCTTTTCCAGTCTCTGTACCTGTAGCATCACCTTCTCTTCTGGTGTACGGGAAAGAAAGGGAGAAATATGAACAATATCTTTGTGTAGCAATGCTACCTCTCTCTTCTTCCACGCAGAAAGCACTGAGTCTACAAAGCCTCTACTGCCTCTGTGCACCTTCGTACATTTCCATGTTTCTTGAGCACCTCCAGATACGGTGACTCCACCACCTCCCTGGGCAGCCCATCTCAGAGCCTGTCCACTCTATCAGTGAAGACATTCTTCCTAATACCCAACCTGAACCTCCCCTGGTGCAACCTGAGGCCATTCCCTTCCGTCCTACCACTACTAACACAGAAGAGTCCAACCCCCAGCTTACCATAACGTCCTTTCAGGTATTTGTAGAGAACAATAATGTGCCCCCTGAGCCTCCTCTTTTCCGGACTGAACAATCCCAGGTCCCTCAGCTGCTCCCCACCAGACTTGTGCTCCAGACCCCTCACAGCTTCAGTGCCCTTCTCTGGACACGCTCCACGGTCTCAGTGTCTTTCTTATAGCGAGGGGCCCAAAACTGAACACACTACTCAAGACGCAGCCTCACTAGAGCTGTGTACAGGGAGACAATCACCTCCCTCCAAAATATTCAGTAAGAAGCTTTGAGGTGACACTTGTTAGAAAATTAATGAACAATGCTATGCATATCATTCATTACAATCATGGCAGGTACACCTCCTGACAAAATTAGCGACTACATTTACAACAACAGTATAGCTTAGAGGACACAATGAAGGCTTGCTTTGTTTTCTTATACTTCACCCAATTTCAAATTAAGAACGTAAATAGTATGTTGGATTTCAATTACTGAAAAAAACAATCAGTGCTGCCTTGCCAAGGTCCAGGAGCACGGAGCTCAGAAACCCTGGCCCTCCTCTCCTCTCACGGAAATGACATTTCCAGCTCTGCCGCTGCTGCCCTCCAAACCATGTACGAAAGAGATGCCATTGGGGTACAGTGGGAAAGAGTAAGAGAAGTGGGGGGGGGAGTTTTGTATTTATGCCCTTGGTTAATTGGTTTCTGTAGCAGTTTTGCCCTCACCCTCCCTTCCTCTTTGCCCTCCCCAAGGACTGTTTGGACACTGACAATTGCAAGCATAACACCCACCAGGCAGCAAATCACCCCATCAGAGCTCCATCACAATGCCCTCTTCTTCCCCTCCAGTCCCCTTCCAGAATAATACACATGAGCAAGCACACACACTCATTAAAAATGAGTTATAACTTGACGTAAATCATATCCAGATTGCAGTTTCCGAGATCAGAGGAAAGAATGAAATTGCTTATGCCAAGTTCCAAATAGTTCACAACTTATGTCCCCGCGCGAGGAACGCTGTTTTCAGATGGCACACACTCCAGGCTTCATTCGAGGAAGACATACTCGTGATTAGTTTTTTAATAAAGAACGAGCCATTGCAGGCATCTCTTATTCAGCAGCACTTCTAAACGCACCCGCATAATGCTGCTGTGAAGAAAGAGCAAAAGGCATTTTGTTTTCATTCTTACACTGTTTCATGAGCAGACAAAGGACAATATGTGACGACAACCAAAGAGTTATTCTCTACTTTATTGCAGGAACGCATTTTAAAATTAAAAACCATGAACAAATCCGCAGAATAATTCAGTTTTCATATCAAACGGCTGCAGACCCTGTAACCGAAATGGTATGTCTGAGGTTATAAATGAAAACCGCTCAGTATCGTTCTTTGAGTGACAGATTAAATTCCTAATCCAGTTATGGTAATGGCCACATTTGTAGTTTAACATAAATTAAGAGCTTAATTATATTTGTGACTATTTTAAACAAAATAACAAATTCCTTTGTACCTGTGAACGTAATTTATAGCAAAGCCACGTCCATTCTCCAAAACAATCTATTTTACGCCGCAGCACAGCACCGCTCTAATGGTATAATGTAATTCTTGTTGTAGAATGTGGAAGGAGTAGATTCAGTGGTAGCACAGAGGTTTTGAAGATAAATGAAGATGCTATTCATTCAGGGGTAATTTCATCTTAGAACTATATGAAAGATGTTTCGCTCCCAAACAGTACCTCCACGGCTTGGGATTTAAGCATGTTTTCAGCTACAACATAATGCTGCCAGATTGATTATGTTGATACCGCATTTCTCACCGTGAAGAATTCCAGTTTTTATTCTCTTAACCAAAAAAAAAAAAGGTCAGATTTTCATTTCTCCGCTCAGCCTTGGATCAACCTCAGCAACAAGTTCACGCTTCCCCTCACATTTTGTCTAGGGAAAAACCAAACCACAATTCATACACCAAAATTCATTCACCAGTGCGTAGAGAGCAATTAATCATGCGTGATTTACACATTCATTTGATTACTTGTTGAAGTAAATAAGCAGTTTAGTCTATGTAACACAATTTTAACTTGCCCAAACATCCTTCTGTCATTCAGGACTAAGAACAGACAATTCTAAACGCACTTTGCTGGAATACATTAAGATCATTTACAAGGACATCAATTGCACGAGCAATTAATACGTATCTTAATGTAATGAGCTCCCGGCTGTATAACCTCAGGATAGCTGTGAGAATTTCCACGGTCGTGAACATTTTTGACAGCCTTTTAAGGAAGACTCCACCGCTACCCGCATAAATATTTCAGAAGAGTCTGTAATGACAGAAGCAGCCGAAACCCTCGCATTCTTCCCCCGGACAAGCTGGGGCAACATGCAGAGATGCTGTTGCTGTACTTGCAGCCACAGGCCTGCAGAGCACAGCTGTGTGCGCCCACTGCCCCCTCCTCTGCCCCCACCCCACCAGCCTTCACCTGCACCAAGGCACGGCAGGGGGATGGGGCCTGGGCAGGCCCTCTGTTTCAGGCTGAGACTGTCTGCTACGGATATTTAGTTTTAATCCAAGCTCGTGGTGAAAGTAGATGAAAAAACTGTAATCCACCAGCTATGAACACAGCAGCATCCTAAAGCATAAACATACCAACACACGCACGAGACCCAATTCACCATCTGGAAACCCTTGGGTCTGACAACTAACCTTTACAGAAACAACCATAATCCACATCTTAAATCCACAGAATCACAAAGGTTGGAAAAGACCTCCAAGATCACCAAGTCCGACCATCATCCCACACCCACCATTCTCACAAACCACGTTCCTCAGTGCCACAGCCACAGACTGCTCTCCCACCGGGATGGCTGCGTGAGTTGGTGCCCTTGGCCACCACATGTGAGCAAAGAAAGAGCCAACCAAGATGAGGTAACACCTACGTCAATGAGGAGAGGAGTACAATTACTCACTGAAAAATCCTGTTGCAAGAAACTGTGCTCAGAAGCTTACACACATGCAGTCTTCTGACAGCCCACGGGTGGCAAATGTCTGAAGACACACCACACCTACAGAACCAACAGGCATAGAGAAAGGCAGAGCTGCGCCTCAAGGGAACTGCTGACAAGTGTAAATAAATAACAGTAAATAATCATAAACTGGTTGCAAATACAGACAGCATTTTATCACTGAGAATGAGCATTCATAATTTTCATTTTCCCCTCTCTCCTACTCACGGTCTGACAAGGATAACCCAGAAACCCCTATAAACGCGTTCCCAGCATACGCAGTTCTCTTCCAAATCAGAATTTACCTTAAACACAGGACACAGCAGGTACAAGTTATACCATTTGAGGCAGTTAGGTCTGAGTTTAAGACCTCAGAATTCCTAGGATGGCCCCTTCCTTCCAAAAGGCCTATACCCCTGTACTAGACTTCCAACAGCAGTCTGTTAAACTCCTTGTAATTATTCACAGAATGGAATGCATAGCAATCTACTGAACTTGAAATGAAGCAGCTTTTTAAAGCAAAGATAGTATCAATTTGTTAAATGCGTTCTTACAATACCTAGTATGACATAATAAATCTCAATTTCTTAAGCTATCATTTTAAATAGTAACTCCATCTCTACCTCCTTTAAATGTGGAGCTGCCCAGGGGTTGAATTATAGCTGTGTATTTGATTCTGAGTTTTGGTGACTTTTTTAGTACGATAAGACTGATAAGCAGGAATGCTGTACTTTGGAAGCTGTATAGTAAACAAGGGGAGAATGCTTTCAACTGCAAGTCACAGTGCCCAGGAAAGCATATGTATATTCATTAATGAGAACAATGCCAAATATCTCACGAGAAGAACAGAGTCTTCGTTCAAAATGCAACGTTCTCATTCCTGTAGCTGGAAAATCATTGCTGAGATTAAAATCAGGGCGAAATAGTAATTCCCCTGAAGTAAAAATAGCATTGCATTCAATATCAAGGCTCTGCAGCCTTCCTTCTCAACAGAACCATATAATACAATCCTTGAAGCTATCAAGCAAGGAGTGCAAACACCAAGTGGTATGTGAGACAACGCACTACCGCATTTGAAGTTATGTTGCATTTTCAGCAAATTCAAAGAATCTGCACACTATAAAAGAGGAAGGAATTCTTCATTCGGTGTGTTTCCAGGAACAGCAGTAGAAGAGAAGAATTAGCAAACATGGGTAGAACAGGGATTAAAAAACAACAAACCAACCCAGCAGGATCAGCAGAGATTCCACAAGAGAAAGGTGTTTGTTTGTTTGCTACCTACTGAGGACACCACCAATATAGCTGCTCAGCAATTCCCAGCATACTCTGTCCTCCCCTCTTGCACTACACGTAGCTACTTACTATGGCCTTGGCTTTGTTCCTTATTTCAGATGTAACTCTCTGTATATCTGCTTTCCAAGAGCTACCTAAGAACATCATAACACAGGGCTGTTGTAAGAGGACTCTGAGAAAGATGCACAATACCAGTTCCAGCACACCCAGTGTCCCCACATGAACCGTGTTCCTTAGGGATCTGATGGCTGCCGACTCCACATGCTCTTTTGAGCAGATGCACTCAAAATTCCAATGTATTTCTATCACATGAAAGTTCATCAGGCCGTGACCAAGCCATGGATCTGCTCTGGTGATAGTCACGTGCCCAGAATCCCTAACAGGGGAAGGGGAATGGCAACTGTGGGGAAAAAAAGCCCGAGGTACCACTGCTCCCATTTACTCCCCAGGGAAGGGGGAGCAGGAGGGAGAGATATCCAGTAAAAAGATAAACAGGCTCATATCAGCATAAAATGTCATTTCTGAAACAGAGGAATGCACCAATTTCCTTATGCAAACTACAGTGGTCTAGTCAAGCCTTTCCAATCTCTTAGCTAGTAATACGTAACTACAGCTCCTAGTATTTCAAATTGGATTGCATACACCAAGGATAACTATTCTTTCGCAGTCACAACCTTGTTACACGGGTTCTTCTAAATAGATATGATTCCCCAATAGAAAATTGTTCTATAAAGTTGAAGATCAGATATCTACCAGAGCTGTATTTATAGTCATGGCTACTATCAGCTGTCCAGCTAGAGAATATTGAAGAAAAACAAGCGTTTTTAATATATTATAGTTAATTTATCATCTAACTGACATGTGTAGGATAACAATGGGCTGGATACAGTAAAGTAAAATGATGCATTAGAAAAGGAAATTTTAGGGTTATGTTACTGTTTCTTTTGTTTGTGTGCTTTTGATGCAAGCCACACCTATGTGCGTTGTTACATGGCAAGAAAATACATAAGAAACACAAAAAATACAGGATTCTGGAGTAAAAAGGAACACTGAAATCAAGGGAGCAACAAAAGCACTTACTTGCTTTACTGTGAGACACAATATAAAACACATCAACCAAAAAAAATTAATATTGCCCCATTTATTTGATATATCAAAGATGACTCATTTTTCTAGCAGAAGACAAAGGTACCTTTTGTTCTGATAGAATTTACTCGTATAGATATTTCCTACGTTGCCAGACTGGGAAGAAAAGAACTTACAGATCCAGCGAGTAGTTAATGTAATCATATAATCCCAATCTTTTTACCAGTAATATCAGTTACAGTCTCCAGTGTCCCATGAGGCTAAATGAGAAGAGATCCTCTGGACAGCCCTAAGAGACCCCTTGGTCTTGGCTGACAGCAGCCAAGCCAGACCACACACCAAAGCAAGAAGCAGGGGAACAGTGCAGCTCCCTGCTACACAAAGCAGTAGCAAAGCTACCTTGAGCAGGAACCTGACCGACATCCTGCTCACCACCACTTCTGACAGCTTGACCCCCTCTGCTAATAGGAACACATTCCCTCGAGATGTGGGGTTACTGAACCTAACAGATTAATGGAGTTTACGCAGACTTCACAGCCACAGAGGTGCTTTTAAGTCAGTTAGAGATGCAAATACGTCAATTATATGGACTATTTCTACAAACCACATTGGATCTCTACTATGTACACGATGGCTCTCCTCAATTTCACCAGAGACACATGGAGATTTGATGCCCGCAGCACATCTGCCTGGAGCTGGGGGCAGCAGTAGCTCTGAGAATGAAATAGCAGCAAGCATCATGCAAGGGGCTACAAGGGGAACTGGCACCCCAGCTAACAACAGGGGCACCCCACAGGCTCCCGGATCAGGAAGACGAGCAGATGCCATACGATAAAATATAGCATAAATACAAGTACAAGCAGCAGCACTCTGTACAGAACGCCCAAACCCTCGTGTCCTTTCGGCTCTGGCACTTCAACAACAACACAAAGCACACCAGACAGAGGAAATAAGTCACTGCTTATGACAGAAATAATTCTTAAATTATTCACTTGGGTAAATACATCTTAGCTAGAAGAAAATCATTCAAAACCTAAAACAGAAATAACATCTTTAGTTTAGAAGAGACAGCATGTTACCTGAACAGCAAGGGAAGCTGCATTATCAGAGAGCAAAATCTGGTCTTCTGTTGGAAGAAGAAAGAAAAAGAAAATCACAATGACAGCAAGCAGTGTCTATTGACCTACTAACCTGCAACTGTAAGGCATCCTGAGTTGCACTTCTTACACGTAAAAGAAGGAGCAAATGTATAATTGTTACGGAGCCAGACTAGAAGACCTGCTGGATAAATATGTTTTTTAAAGTACCAGGAATATTTCTCCTGCAAATGCAATTGCATTTATCATACACTACCAACAACGTACGATAAAAATCCTCACAACTGAAAACCAAACGCCTGAGCTTTATGCCAATTACTCTTCTTCTAATCAAAGTTAAATAAAACCGCATCTTCATAACTCCTCTGGCTAGAAAGTAAAAGCATTCAGAAAGCTATAAAAACGGCTTGCAGTTAATACTGCGCACTGTGTCTAGGTCTGTCACACAAAAGAAAGATGACAAGTTCACTGCAATAAAAATTCCATGCTTAGAAGACTAGGGCTGCTACCTATTAGTCTTCATTACTTTGCAGTCTTCTGACAACTGTAGCAGGCTGCTGAGCCCCAAATGGGGGCCATAATGTGATCTGATGATATATGAAGAGCTGCTAAAGGGAGCCTGAACCATCCTAGCCTATACATTTTAACAGTTCCTTTTTACTGAGAGCCCACTTTACCACAAGACTTCAAAAATCTGCTGCCTCAGCTATTGGTGCAGTAAATCTGCCAACTGTGCCTGCAACCACATCATTTTACACTGCCTACAGCAGCCAATATAATGAGTCAATAATAAACCGAGGACCTTATAGGCCATGAATAGCTGGTTTATATTGGCAGATGTAAGCGGAGCTCAAACCTCTGACCAGACAAACAATACAAAGGGCTCTTAACAGTTGCTGCGCTTCCTCGCAGTTAATTATCTTCGAGCGCATTTAATAGGTTTTTAAAAATAGAGTAATTAGTAATCGCAAAAAGCGTACCCACCCTTCAGTTGCTGATACAACGCAGCATTTTCAGGCCAAGGCTCTGCGGCTGCGGAAAGAAGAGGAATTAATTAGGCAAGCCAAACAACAACGTGCTGCAGATGCTAACAGAACACAAACGTTACCTAGAGCAGAACTCAAACTGCAAAGATGCTGATGAGGGATGTGACCTGCCCCGAGATGTCCCCCTCCCACTCTCTTCTGTTCGTAGGGGCACAACGCAGGGCAGAATATAAAGCCTCAAAACTAAATGTTGCAGACAAAGCTAAAACCCAAGCTATGTTGCGGAATGGCTTCGCAATTATCGCATAGCAAAAGCAGCTGGCTATTCTCCGCCATGAATTCTGGAAATAACAGAAGAGAACACACACAGAGAAGCAAGAACCTCAAAGGCAGACATGAGGAATGCTCAGGGGAAATGGAAGAGCTCTGTGCCTGACTGGCCCGACGCCGCACCCAAAGAGCGAGGTGTGCGGGCACAAGGCGAGCCCCACAAAGACCCGGGCTGCCTTTTGCTTTAACTGACACACCAGCCAGCCCTGATACAGCAATATTCATTATGGCAATATTCATTAAAAAAACCCCTGCACTATCAGTCGCAAAGCAAAGAAACAGAAGACAATGACAGCTCCCAACCGAGAACCGCTGCCGTTCATCATGTTCCATATGAATGTATGGGAAGGCAAAAATAATCAACAGTTAATGAGCACCCATTACACTAGCATTGGGACGGGTCATTGTGCTGTTTTGTCTCCATTACATCCTTTGTTAAATTCATTTTAGAAATCTATTCTTAGATACCAATTCAAACTTAGCTTTTATCCCAACTAGCTATCTTGTATTTTAGCCCCACAAAGATTACTTTTTAAAGCAATGAAGTGTATAAATAGCCATGCGTGCTTCAACCAGAACTGTGCCACCTTCTTCAGCAAGGTCGTTATTTGTATCCTGGTCCTCAAACTCCAAGAAAACACTGAAGATGTGGTAACTTGCATGGAAGTCACACAGAGCTGGAAAGCTTCTATCACTCTACGCAGCTCTGCAAAGGTCACTACCTACACTAGCAGGGGCATGAGAAAGCAACTGATCACCCCCACTTGTCAGGAAGAAATGTATTATGTTTTATTGTAGCAGTTATTGGTTTTACACACCTCCATTAAAGTTTTGCCCTGGAGAAAAAATTCTTCAGGTGGAAGTACATTTACTCCTTGGAATAAAGAGAGACTAGGTGTCGTCTGCGGTACTGCAATCTCAAGTGTTTAAAATAATTCAACTAAAATACATTTCTTCAGGTCCACTCAGGTCTTGCAAGAACAAATGCAATGAGGAAATGAAGAAAACCGCTCTGTACTTCAGCAAACTTACAGTACTGACCTCTGAGACACTTACAGAAGTAGGCCACAAAGGCGTGCTGCTCTTGTGCATGGCATCACCCCGCCGTGCCAGCAAAAAGAGAGTGTCCTTTTTCCATGCCCAAAATGGTACTGAGAACTTCAAATTGCAAGTGCCCGTTTCTACTGATAATTCCTGCACCACCATTTTTAGACTGCCGTGTCAGATTTACACCCAGCTCTTGGATTCTGCCCCACGCTGGAAGAACAGGCACGTGGCTGACATGTCTCAGGCCCGCAAAAATTAAACAACTTTACTTTTTCCAGCAAGAGAGCTAAGTCTGTTTCAAGAAGTTCAAACGCTAATCCCAGTCTGATCTTGGCATCAAGCTACAGGCAGCCCTCGAAACAAATCACAGCCTCTTGGCACACACAGTCCAACCAGACACCACTGCAAAGGCATTCTACGTCTGCGTTATGAACC
>PPHD01019867.1:0-13901 GCA_002909625.1 Bambusicola thoracicus
TATATATATATGAATAGGGGGAAAAAAAGGTAAGAGATATCTATTACCCAGCACAATGTTAGAGAAGTTTCCTCTTCAGAATCTTTTTTTTTAAAAAAAAGTCAGTTTATCTCAGTTGGAGGTCTCTGAATACAAAGTGGAAAAATATACCAATTGTGTTATGAACATTCTTCCATTCTACAAAGTTACATGTGCACAATGGCTATGAATAGCACCTATGAATGTGCACTGGTTATTGAAAATATATAATTTTTTAAAACCTCCTGTATTTTTTTTCTTATAAAAGTAGCTAACAATATAGAAATTGGCATATTTTGTGTAATTATAGATTAACATAGGCTAATAAACTATTAATATAGGCAGTGAGAAATTTGAATATTTTGGTCACAAGTACATAAGCTGCTCAAGGAATCAATTTCTACTAGAAATATGAAAAACATAAAAAGTTCCCCCAAATGTTTTCAGTTATGCAACTGAAAAGGGACTGGTTTAATCTGAATAAAGGTAATGTATACCTTCATTATTTCACATGCCCTAATTTCAGAGCAGTATGGGATACTTCCAATTACGTTAGCATCCTCTATGAAGGAGTTTAGACATAATTATCATAATTATGTTGCTTGTATAATGTAACAATCAATGATCATGCCAGCTTTCTCCCAGATGACTATTAGCCATAGAAGATGAGAGCCACAGAACTGTAAATATGCCCTCATTTCAGTTTACGATCCTGTGGTTTATATTTAAGGATCTTTTCTATTTCTGCCTCACGTAATCATATTAACTCCCATCACTAAGGAGGGAGATGCATTGACAGACTTACAAAAACTGTCTCCTGATTTCATAGTTTCTTCAACATGAATAATATACAAAATATGATCAAATTGCCTTAGGAAATGTTTTTTAAAGGAATAAATAGGAAACTTCCCTAAAAGTTTAACTCAAATCATTCCGTGGCAAAGGAAACTATTCAAAAAGTATTCTTAAATAATTAGCCACTTCACTCAGTTATCATAAATCTTTCTAAAATATCTCAATGGTTTATTGCCACTTGAATCATAGGGAAGACATTACATGTAGTTAAATTAATAGCAATAAAAAATATGCTTATTTGCAAATAAAAAAATAACTTAACAAGGAGGGCCAATATAGAAGACACGTAAGATGAAAATGTTCACTGTGGTTTTGTTTCCAAATAAAATTCAGTTTCTATTCTGGTTTACGCAGAAGACTGGTTTGCAGTGAGACAAAATGTTTTCCAAGTCTCTCCAGACACTCCCAGAGGAGTAATGCAAATAGGAGAGATTCCATTGGGCCAGAAAGAACTTGTTCAGTGTGAAGGAAAGCATTTCTATACATTTTAAATAGATTGTGTTTTATTAGTTGTAGAAGGGATGCCTCCTGGTTTCTGAATGGGTCAGACATTGGCAGTATAGAGGGAATTCCACATAAGCAGCTATGAAAGACTACAGCAGCAACAGATTTTATGTGAAATTTAACTTACACTGCAGAGGTAGCAAGCATCCTTTATTTAAGTGGGAAAAGACGACCTTCCAAGAAGATCTCTTAGGGCAACAAAGTGTCCCATAACATATATTATACTTAGTGTTAGCTATAGTCAAAGGGAACAGTACAGCTTCTAGCGACGCTGACAAAAATGACCTTTTCCCCTCAAACTTGATTTTTACATCTCTGAGTTCCAACAAATTTCACTTCAAAAAAGAAAGCCCCTTAGAAATTTTAATTAAAATCCACATTCTTAAGTGCTCCCTTAAGGGTTAACTTGACCATGATTTTTTAATTTTGATAACTCGAACCATGCAAAATGTATCAATCCATTCTGGTATTCTTTAAGCAACTGCACACTGAGAGGGAGAGTCCATAACTACTAAATGCAAACTAACCCTGTCCTCTTCCATCCGTCTTCCTTGTAGATTTAGGCAGAAAGGCTATATGGAATAGTGGTTGCAGACAGCGACTAATACTTCAGGATTCAAATGAAGCACTTGTCCAGGAAGCATTGATACACATCAGATTAGCAGGAATAAATTAACCGTCTCAATCACTAACTAACTGCCTTCTCCACATTTGCCTAGAAAAGACACCATGAATGCTATACCATGAAGTCTACACTTTCATTAGGCACCCATTACACAATCCCTGCACACTCTGTAAAATGAATAATAATCTAAGAGCAACTCCCAGCTAAAGTAAATATCTGTTTAAAAACCTCAGCACTTATTATAATGCTATGTGCATAAATATAATTTCTTATGTACAACCTAAAATTTCTACTTATTTAAATGTCAGCAATGGGCACTACTGCTTGCTATTATACTTCAAGAATAATCAATGCTATACCACTGTCATTAATAAAAAATGAGTCAATAGGCACAAACTTTTAATATAAACCTAATTATGAGCATCTCTTTGCATGAAACTAAAGATATTGAAAATGTTGACATTGGTGATATGCCCTTGGACCAAAAGCCAAGCATTAGTCAATAATCTATTATGATTTTCATTTTGCAGAAGTAATGCCATTATTTCAAAAGGTCTCAAAAATCAATTTAGCATTTAGTATATCTGTGTAATAATGACATCCTAATTAAAAATCCCAATCTGAATAGCACAAAGGATAATGTTTAATCTCTAATCAATGATCACTGAGAGAAGTTATAGGAGAAATAAGCTTTTTAAATGAAGTTTACTGTTTTCTTCATACATTACATATTACTTCATATTTGTTGACAGTCACTCTTAAAGTCTGAAGATACGCATGCAGAAATTCTCCAGCTACACTCAGCAAATACGATTACAAATTATTTAGAGAAAAATAATGAAGAAAGTAATCCATTATAGCCAGTGATCAAGTTGCAATTGGTATATACAGAACTTGACCGATAATTTTTTTTCACATGCTAAAGATCTTAAAACTGACATGCCATCTCCAAGTGAATGCGATTACTCATACATGTTAACAGCTCAGACTACTTACAGTGTTAAATCTATATGAGATTTTTTTCCATTTATTAGTAAGGATGGTGTTATATTTGAAAATTATTTCTCATTTTCTTTTTCTTTTTAAATAATCTGTTCGTTTTCCATTTATTCATATTAATTTGAGATGGCAGATCCTGAGTAGCTACCAAAAAACACACACACACACAAAAACCAATCTGCTTTCCTTACAGCATAAGAGATCTTACATGGCAATGAATGCATTTCCTTACAAGTGTTCATCAGTGCTCTGGATAGCTTTTCAATTACCTGCATGTCAAATGCTGATCTGAGAGCTCAATTTCATCCCCATTACCTTTTCTCCACCTCATACCTCATATTTAAAATGCTACTGGAGTGTTAACACATCTTTGAACCTGCTATTTCTTTAGTTAATTTCCCACTGAGAGGTGCTGTAGTAACAGATGTCATAATTATTCAATTATTATGCATATTTCACATTCACTCTTTCAAGGCTTTGTATAGGATGGGCGCATTGGACATTAACTTCAGTAGCAGTGCAGTCTTCTACCACTACAGCCTGCTGCAGTCCTCATGTGCAAGTAAAAATGTCTAATACATGAGACTATTGCAAACATAGGTGAACGGGGGAAATTTAGGGACACATTTTATATTCCGTTGCTTTCTGTTACTTTGTAAACGTGCGTTGTTCACTGCCTCAAACATTACAATTCCTCCCCCAGCCTCCAAGTTTAAAAGAACATGAAGGCTTTCAATGCACTATGTTTTGAACATTACAATCAAACTTAGTGAGTTGCTTAAAGGCTCAAATCACCATCTACACAAAGTGAAAGATCACTCTGGATAACCTCTCCAGGGAATCTAAGTGTTAAGAAATCCTTCCTAACAGTTTTACGTGCTATTACAACAGATCTGTGCTACTAAACACACTATGATAGTAGCACTGCTAGTGAGGGCCCAGAGAACTCCACAGCTGAGAGCAAAGACTTCCATGTTATTCCCTGTAAGTGATGATAATCAAATACTATAGCACAGCCCACCAGGATTTCATGGAACATACACATGAAGATGAGAGAAGAAAGAATGGCATCCAGCTGGAATAAGATGGGAAAGTTGTGATAGAGTTTATGACACAGCTCTGCAAACTTTGAGAAAAAACTAAACACACGCTAGACGTAACATACAACGTATATCTATGTAGTAATCCTTTAAAACAAAAACTAGCAAACAAAAATGTCTCAGTTTGTAACAATGCATATGTTTTAAATTCAACATAGCACTAACGTACATATTTATTTTTCTTCATTAAATGTATAACACATCTCTGACCCTAACATCAGCGTCATGTCTCCTTAACATTCTAAGTGATCAGAAGTCATTTGCAGTATAAAACAGGAATCAGGGATTTGCTAAAGAAAAAGCAAGCAACATTCGTCCCTAAACAACAGATCCAAAACGATGGCAACCAGACTGAAGGCTCCTAGCCTTGGCAGCATCTTCTCCATCTGTCCTTCTCTTCTACCAAGCCAGGACACTAGACCTGTTTTCAGTATGTACATACATAGGAATTGTCTTGCTATTTTCTAAAATACTGATTAACATGCTTGCATTAACAGACAGTGAGGTTTTACGCATCAGAAATGACTATTTTTACATGCTCTCCCCTCAGGTTGTACTACAGTAATTATACTGTAATCTACACATACGTGCTTTTACACATAACATGTCTGTAGGCAAAATGTGAGACCAGGTATAAGGAAATTAAATAGAATAAGAACTACCATGCTCTCCACAATTCAAGGAAACACTAAGCAGCAGCATTGGGAGTTAAGCAGGAAACTCTGTTATTCCAAATACAAAACCAGAATATCTGCCCCACCTCCCTTATTTGCTACAATTTTTCCATATGTAGGTAAATTCGTGTAATTACGTACCCTACAGTGGCAATAGAACCTAGCCCTTTTGCAGCAGAAGCTGCTGGTACAAATAGCCTCTCTGTGGGGAAAAAAGCCAGCTTGGCCAAGATTACATATATTGATTTTATACTGGCATCCTGACTGTGCTTAACAGCTGCTCCTAAATGTAATGAAACTCTTCTGGATTTATTCAGTTAAACAACTTTGCAGACTCCTTAAGCAAATGCATTTCTTATAGCTGCCTATATTTTTGCATCTGCTTAGATCAGAGAGCAACAGTTGCGGTATATTTTAACTTTTGAAATTGACCTTTGAGCCAAATATTATTTGGAAATATTAAATATTTGGGTGTGTATACATTAAAAATTTTCCTATCTTCTTATCACTCAGTTTTAAATAATATATATCATGCCCACAAATCTCTCATGACTTTCTCATGCACATCCTTAACAGAAGGTGTGAATTGAGCCCTGCCTACAGCTTTTTCCACAATCACTCATGTGTTCTACAGCTTTACAGACACTAAGATGTACACATTTTCTACACCTGAATAAGCTTAATACTTCTCAGTGGTTAAGAAGTTCCTTGAAGGCAGTGGCATCTATTGAAACTGAAGGCAGATTCTAAGTTGATCCTTTAAATTTCACCTCAAAATAGTGAGATTAAAGTGCCCTAACTGTTCTTCCCCATCATACACATACTCTGGAAAAGGTAAACTGTACTGGTCCAAACACCAAGATGACTTCGATTCATCTCTGTACAGCACACAGCTCCATGTGATTTGGAGCATTAATACAGAGGTCAGCCTTTACTCCAGGTGAACCTAGCCCACACTACTCACTTCCAAAAAAAGCCATTCACAGGTGCTATTCAAAGGGCAATGACATTTGTACAACTCCTAAATTCTAAATATATGTTATGTTACCTGTTCCTCTTTATAAACACTACAGATATCTTATAAATAGTGGGACATGGTCAGGGCCTTTTATGATAGTTACATAAAGAAAAATAAGAGTAAGCACAGGAACATTTGGGCTTATTTCAAATCAGAAGAAACTTGTAAGCCTTTCATTGGAGTTTTTAAAGACAATAAATTCAGTGTGAATTTCATTTATGAGTTATGGGGTGAGAAAACCATACTTGGAAGAAATAAGAAAACAAAAGTTCTGGAAGAACTTTCTGCATTTCTGAAGTAGGTCTTTAACTACCTCTCGCACAAGTAGACAACATTAAGGGAAAATTTATAAGCAGAGAAACATGAAACAAGATACACGGTCATAAGAATTCCTATACATGCACACGCACACCTACCTCATGCAGACTACACAGCAAATGAGCAAAGTCTGCATCTTTAACAAGAGCCTATGCAGCCAGTCTTTATGAATGTACAGTGAAAGCATTATTATTCCTCAAATAAACACTACTATAGCAATGACAGGTAACACAATGTAAAATTAATTTTACTGTATCTAAAAGTATATCATCTCATATTAGAGAAGTGTCCTATAGTTTTTCATAAGGATTCAAAATTTTATCTTATGCCGTACACTACTTGGCATGCAGGTTATTCTTCACCACTGGCAAAACCACAGAACTAATGGTGGGGACTGCGTTGAAAAAATAGTGTTTTGCAGTTGAAAATTTACTCTGAAAGTGTCACTGTGCTCTTTGCACCTGTTGTAGTTTTCATGGCAATAAATAGAAGGCACTGTCTTTGGAGCAACCTACACTTTTCTTCACTTTTTTTTGTTCTTTCAAACCAAATTGATTCTATCATTCAACTGCAGCAGAAATATTTTTGACTTCTAGCAGGAGGAACTATTACTTCAAATTAGTACAGAGCATGTACCTACGCACTGCATTCCAAAAAGTTATCAGATAAAATTATTTAATTGCATCAGAAATTTTGGAGCAGCTGGGACAATTTTCACAAAGCATTTTAGCAAAACTGTTGGTCATTTAAGAAAGAGGAATGACTTTGTGTGTTGTAACCTAATCTTGTAACAGATGAACACCCCAAGGCACTCATCATTTGTGTGTAAAATATTAAAATGACTACATCAAGTTTACTTCCTTATCTTTTCTGTATATACTTAAACACTTGATTCTCTGTTCATAATATAGTTCAGCAGTTGGCCACGGAGGGCCAGAAAGGAAAAAAAAAAAAAAAAAACCCCACGTATTACCACTGAACTAACAATTTGCTCCAACTTTTAGAAGCAAGTCCCATGACACTTAACTAAGTTTAACAATTCATAGGAAGCTACAGGTGCTTCTTGACATGAGAATATTAAAAACAGGAGAAAAGATCATTCTTATAAGCAAACAGTGACATTGAATTACAGTGATTCAAAACTGGTTGTTTGAACACGAAGAACACGTGGTGATTATACATCTACTCATACAACTGGCTCTTCGATAGCTAATCAGAAAATCACTGATGGAGAGAGATAACTTTTAAAATGCTCCCCTGGCATTTTTAACTGAAGGTAACAAAACCATCATTTATTTTCAAGTGGTGAACAGTTAGCTGTCTATAAAAGGACTACTCACGCAGAAAGTGGCTGAATTAAAGTGACTGAAAAGTTTTTTAAACTTTAATCAACTATCATTTGGGCAAGTTCACAACTTTTCATTTTTCAACTACACCTTCACTTAAATCTCTTATCGCTTGACAGCTTTTCTTCATTCTTAAGCATTCACAAAACTTACACAACAATATTCAAACAAGCAATGTATGATTCTGGGTACTAAAGACTTTTGCAGGAACCAGAAAACACATTGTAACACAACAGAAAATGTGTCACAGCAATGACAGCACAGTAGCAAAGTCCTAGGCTGCAGCAAGTGAGAATATGCTAAAACACAGCAGCCATAGACACAGAAAAAAAGGGAAGAAGCTGTTTATCCTTAGAATCTATCCTCAGGTCTATCCTCAGGTAGGCAGAAATTTCCAGCAAGGTCCCCTTTCCTCCACTGCCAACCTTTAATAGAGGTCTGGGAAGGGGTGGATCTTGGCTTCACCCCCTCCAGTCACTCAGGTACACTGCATACACCTGAGCTCCCCTGGGTTGGCCCTGCCTTCCCACCAGGTGCTCCATCACTGGTCTGAACTGTCACCTAGCATTTCCACTACACACACATACACTTTTGAGTGACTGCAGTATTCCTAATATAATATTTTCTTCCTTTGTTGTAAGGAGTGATAAAACAGTGTAGCATATGTGCATAGAGCAGCAATGCTTTGGGTGACAGCAGTATAAGTGCAACACTGAGTCAAATCATGTGAGAGTGTTAAATACCGATGTTGAAATGGCAAGGCAACATCCTATTCCACCACTCTTACTAACAAAGTGAATTCTTTTGTGTATTGATTTTAATTAATTCACTTGTGAAAAAGTCTTATGTAGCATAATTAAGGGCAGCAGTATAGCCTTGGGTAAGGACCAGACTTACTTTAAAGTATAGCGTAATACACAAATTATCAGTATCATAAAATCTAATTTTACATACGCACATGAATGTACTAGGGGAATTTTTAATTTTAATTTCAGAGGACTACTAGAAAATTTGAAAGAATACACTGAATATACACCAGGTCCTAATGCAAGATACTAAATTTCAGCATAGGAAAAATGATCTGGACCACGTGACTAACGGAAGAGTGGGATATGGTTCCAAAGAAATTCATAAAAGTGCTTACAGCTGAGAAGTTTATGAGATTGCCTGTAGCTGGGAGAAATTGTGACACACTCAGTAGGAATTATATGCACTCAGTATAACATCAGACCTTTGTTTCACTGATGCATTTAGATGAACGTCTGATACAGTGATTCTTTGAATTTTGTAGCATTTGCATGTATACATATTATTCTAAGCTGTATTTCATAGAGTATGATATTTGTAGCAATTACTGAAAGGACCTATTACCAGAGATTAGTTCTGTACATTAATGACTAAGCATTCCTAGAGTACACACCACTCAAAAGATATTATACTTGTGTACTAACAATTATTTTGCTTGATAAATAATAAACACCTTCATGTCATTCTGACTTTTTTATTCTTCAATGAGTAATCTACAAGGCTCTAATCATTCAACTTTGTAGGTGTACTTCAAAAGCTTCCTTTAAGAATCGAACATTTGATTTCTGGGAAGTATTTTCTCGTTAACGTCTAACATATGTACCCTGTAGGCATGATTCACACAAGCCTCTGGAATTCTAAGGAAACGATGATCAGCCACAGAAATGTGTAAAGATTCAAGAACTCTGGCAATTTTCACTTCAAATGTTGTCAGCGAGTTACTATTATAAAAGTACTTTTCTCACCATATCACTAAAAAAGTTCTGCATATTGCGCAGCTATGAGAGAAGTTACACATTTAATGAACTCTATTCACCTGAAGGTATACTTCCTCAAAGCTGATAACCGAATCTGTTACACTCAGAGAAATGGCAATTATAGATAAGAGATGATCAGAATGTCCTGAACAAAGTTTATATATTGATAGAGGAAGCAGGGTGGAGAAGGGAACAGCTAGCTGCCAATCAGCAGATAAAAAATGTGCCTCAACATTCTCGATCCTAATTAATTGAATAATTAAGTGCTACAACAATAATCTAGATGTTGACAATATATTTTTCTTCAATAGCATCCTTGGAAGCGTCAGCAAGCACACCTAATAATAAGGCATAAATTTAAATGTTTGGTTTGTTTTTCAAATGTTGAAAACTATTCATTGAATTACTAAAGAGATGGTAAAAATTAAAAGTAATGAGCTCATTTCAATAAAGTTTTATGAGGCTGGTTTCATGCTGACAAAAGGGGTCCTGCAGGCAGTACCCCTCCACCTGCCTGCCAGAAAGGGAAAAAATCATCTATTTCAAAATATTTTAAAATCTTTTAATGAGGTACTAAAATACAGCTTCAACTGTATGTGTAGAGTATAGGGATCCTGTGCATCTTTGACGTTACCGACAGCAGCCGTTCACAATACAAGAGAATGGTTTTTCAATTAAATAAAAATTAATATTTGTCAGTTGTAATCACCACAGATGCTAAATTCGCAGTGAGTGATAATACAATATCAACTGAATCCTCCCAAATCATTTTTAGTAAACTACCATGTATATATGTTATAAGAGGGGGAGAAAAAAGCACACCTGAACTAAAATGAAGAATTCAGTTCCCATGGACTAGATAAGTAACTACTCACTTTGCTCATGATTGGGAAAAAGATATTATAACTGTGAAAAGCAGAATTCTGAGCTCTCATACAAGACTATCACATGCATAAACATACAGTTTCATGTAAAATACCTGATTCCCGCACCAACTATTGTCCGAGGAACGAAATAACGTAGTAAAATGGCCAAAACCATTTACATACAGTATGAAAGAGTCAGTGTGCACTTGTATTTTAAATATGTGCTCCTGGAAATACTCACCACTCCAGAGCTAATTATTAATTCTAACTATTTTCCAAAGTATAAGTATCTGTTTACATACTGTAATGACACAGGTTATAAAATAAATCGTAGAATTCTTAATTAGATGTTTGTTACAACTTTATCAAATTGAAATTGTCAATGTGAGGAAATTTAAAAAAAGAGACTACTTTGAATTTGTTGTAGGTTTAACTCATTTCAAATATGTTGTATAAATTACTGTACAAAATGTGATCCAAATTCAGCAAGCATAATTTGCATTCATTCAGGCAAGTTATAGTAAGACAAAAGAATGATACGTATGTTTTAACAGTATACTATAAAAAATAAGAACTAGATACCTTTAATAGCTAAAGTCTGCATGTGCCAGGAGTACTACTAAACAGCTATTAGCCTGTTTAAATAGACAGAACAGAGAGGTCAAGATGGACTTCCTGAAAATGACCACCACCACGGGGATGAAATAACCTCTGAACCCTGAATAATTTTCTTCAACTTCTGGCTTTGATTTTTATTTTTTTTAAGTGTCGGTGTGTATCAGAGACCACTTTAGACAGAAGATTTTAGGAACTGCTGATCACCAGACTGAAAAAATGGCTATAAATTGTTCTTTCCATGCAATAAAGTTGGTGTTTGAACAAGTTTAAACAATATATATACTGAAAAACATAACCACATATACAAGAAATACAGAAAAGTAGACAAATATTATAATCTCAAGTAAAATAAAACTTGATCTACTTCACTGCCATGACTGTTTCTTTGAGTAAAGTGGGACTTCCAATATTACGCTATTTTTCTTCTCTGTTCTGTTGTTGACACTCTCAGAAACATCTTCAAAGCACCGTATGCTTTTGTGTGATGTAAAACTAGTATGCTTCCAATTTTGCCATCAATCATCTTTAATAGCATATGCTATTAATGTAATTTTGTTATTGAAGATTCCTAAATCTATTCAGTGGTTTGCACAAGACAATTACGTTTTTTTGTAACATGCATGCAGGCAATCAGATAGCGCCTTTTTAAATTAGAGCAATTAAACATGGTCATTATAAATGGTAGTTTATTAAAAAAAAATCATGAAGTGTCAATATGACATTCTTTGATTTAAAATAAAATGGCAACAGAATGAGGAGAGATGCATTTTAATTATTTCATTTCAAAGTGTATTTGAAAGATCTGCTTTATGAAAGCATTCTCATGTTGGGAAATGTGTCCACAGCTTTTACTGGGCTATGGCTGGCTTCACAGATATTTCCTAAAATCCTGAAAATCATCTGCAAACTTTTTCCAATACAGGAAAGTCCTTCACATATTATAAAGAAACAAAAAGTTATACATACATGCACACAAACACATAATTCATGCACAGTAGCTACCCTTTACAGGTAATTTTAAGGGCTCTTAATTTATCTAGTTCTTTTACATAAAGATTGTTTCTTAATATAGTGCAATACAAAAAAAAATTGGATGGTTTTATTCAGATTGAAAAATGAATATGTAGATAGTACAGAACTGTAAAACTCTGTAGTACTACAGAGTAGTGAAATGGTGTTCACTAAAAGCTCAAAAGAAATATTTTTCCCTAGAATAGACAGAATCTCCCAGTTTTGAGACTTGCTAAATCTATCATGTTATGAGCAGGAAGTGAATGAAACAACTTTCACATATTTCCTGTTTGGTTTTAGTGAAAGAGAACTTAACAATGAGTTCCAGATAGGGAATATTGGTCTGACTTTGCTGTATGCTCTCCATTTACATACTGAAGACCCCAAAGACATTGTGGTGCTTACGGTATTCTTTAAGTGCTCCAGATCATTAACAACAGCACTCTGGATGTGATATCAACTCTACAGACTCTACATAGAAAGTTCTCACAGGAAAAAGTCACTGCAGAAAGCCTCCATAAAGTGGGTTTCCTTCCAAAAGTTTCAAAAGAAATTCTCTATCCTGGTCTCAGTAAGGTAAATCCAGAGAAACAGTCTACCAACTAGAAACATCAATAACAGTGAATGAAAGAACGATATGCTTAATTTTCTTTAGATTCCATGAGTTACTCTTAAAAATAACTGACTCTGTTCTGAAAAGAGGACTTAGTACTTAATCAGAAATTCTATAATCAGAAATTATATATCAACGCTGAGAATACGTGAAAAGTGAACACACAATTAAAAATATATTTTAAAAAAACTAGTTTGATACTATAGACAAAAAATCATGTTTACAATGCAAGCTCACTAATGGTATTTTGCCTTTGGAAAATGTAAAACACTAGATGTCATTACAGTAGTACATTCTATGAAAAAAATATACTTAAAATCAGATAACCATTTAATTCCAATACTATACAATACTATATATAAAAATAATTAAGAAATACAGTCAGTATTTGTGTATAAGTGATTTTAATAAACTTGTAATTAGGAGGGAGTCAGACTTTGTACTGTCTGATGATGGGATAAGGGAGAACAGTTTTAAACCAACAGAGGGGAGATGCATACTAGATGATAGGAGCTACACTGTTTTTCACTCAGAGTGGTGACGCCCATCCCTGGAGGTGTTCAGGGACAGGTCAGATGGGGCCCTGGGCAACCTGATCTAGTGCCTGATTTAGTAGTGGACAATCCTGCCCATGGCAGGGGATTGGAACTGGATGATCTTTAAGGGTCCTTCCAACCCAAGCCATTCTATGATGCTATAAATACGGATATGAAAAAGCTCTTAACTTTTAAATTGTAGATAGATCTGATTACTAAGAATAGAGGTTAAAATATTAAAGATTTCCTTACACATACTTCTTCGCACTTGACTGCAAGTGATAACCACAGTCTGGCTGGGGTTGATATAGGAATTCTCCTCCTACAACCTTGATTTCTATCTCGCCCCTCCAATCTCAAAAGTAGTCATTAAGATATGAATGCCCTGTACAGTATCACTTTGTGTTCTATCACTGATGCTTAAACTATAATGCTACAATCAAGACAAGTAAGGCTAAGGGCATCATTATACAAACACTTTTACTGGCAAATGTTATTTCCTTTGCTTCCACTGTACTTGCCTTTTCTTAATATCTGAAGAGCTCCTATATTAAAATAATTTTTTTTGGTGCTTTCCCTAAGTCTTTGCAGTTAAACAAGGCTGTATAGCCTGTCAGTCTTGTATTATTTATTGGCTGTGAATACAACTAGATCCTGTTGCAGTTTACAGTACAGAACAGATACAAGCAAATTCTTTCTTACGATCATAGAATCACCAAAGTTGGAAAAGATCTCCAACATCATCTAGTCCAACCATCCACCTGCCATCAATATTTTCACACTAACCCATGTTCCTTAGTACAACATTTAAACATTTCTTGAATGCCTCCAGGGACAGTGACTCAACCACCCTAAGCAGCCCATTTCAGCACCTGACCACTCTTCTGGAGAATAAATTTTCCCTAATACCCAACTTGAATGTCCCTTGCTGCAACATGAGGCCACTCCCTCATGCTGAATTGCTAGTTGCACAGGAGAAGAGTCCAGCCCCAACCTCACCACAACCTCTTTTCAGG
>PPHD01019868.1:0-13901 GCA_002909625.1 Bambusicola thoracicus
TGTCTATACTCTGTCTGCCTTCTCTACAAAGGCTGCAAATTAGAACAGTTCAAGATGAATGGGGTGTCTGGAAGTCATCTAGTCAAACCCCCTTTGCAAAGCAAGGCTAGCTCTGAAGATGCATCATGCAGCTCCTCTAGTTTTGATCTCACTTGAGAATTTGCTTAAGCTACATTCATTCTGCTTTCCAGGATGTTAATGGTATCCAACAGCATCAGCTGCAACGTCATCTCCTGAGAAAAAGACTTTTAACAAGTTGATTAAAAAATTCTGACCATCACCCTTTCAATCTGAAGGGCTGAAGCTTTTTAACAACTTGCAATCTACTAATCCAGGCCACTTTTCCACTGCTTTCTCCTCATTTGCTGGGGTAGACATTTCATTAATGAAGGCAACCGGATCAGTCAAAAGCAGTCTTCCCTTGGATATTCATGCTACCTGTTCCTCATTGCCTGCCTGCCTGTCTTTCTCTGTGGCCATATACACATCTCTCCCTCCCTCATGACCACTCAAGCTTTGGCCTTACTAATCTCTCTGCTGCCTTATTGGCTGATGTCTTACTCCCCACTTCTACCTCTCATACCATCCACTTTTATATTAGAAACTTCTGATCAGTTATGCTATCCTCTCCCCTGCACTCTCCCCTGTTCAGCATTCCAAATGAAAGAAGAAAATAACACTCCTTTATGGAGATTGGAAAGATACACTTATGACACATAAACAGCAGCACAACCAGTATTCTGAACTAAAATTTTCTGACTTCCCTAGAACTAGATAGGAGCAGATGGATCACACCACTGAAACACCCTTCAGGTTAAGGGCAATAAATTCAGGCTTAAAAATTTAATCTCATTAATTACACATCTTCAACTAACATACAAATGTCAAAGAAAATATAACAAGATTAGTGAATAACAGACATATACCAACACCTTGCCAAAGTACACTGTAGATATGAAAAAGTTATTTGGGTCTCTGAACAAGTTTATGGAAGAGAAATCTACCGCAGATTATATACACAAAAATGCTACATAGTCAATAGAACCTCAGTTCTCCTATGCAAGGAACTTCCTATGCAAGACATTACTATAATTGAGGAAATTATTACAAACTCTTGCTCCATTTTCAGTGTCCTTCTAGGCACCTGATTAAAGCCTCTGTTAGACACAGTAGTTGGCTACATGGACTGTTCTTCTCATCCAATTAATAGATACAAATAAAAATAAGTAAGGAAACAGAGGTCATTAAAAGCTATGTCTCCACATTGAGCAGATCGTATTTTACAAGTGACAGTTTAGCTACAGTATGGTATAACTGGAATAATTACACAGCCGTGATATTAAAGACAACAGGAAAAAAAAAAAAAAAAAAAAAAAACAACAACAAAAATGCTGTACAAGCCCAAATGGCCTTCTGCTTTGCCTGGCAAGGACGCACCGCTTAGAAAGAGTGCAGCTTCGAATGAGCTATCCAGGTGTCATCTAATCACACGTTCTACATGTGTATTTGTCACTTACTCTCCTACCATGGGAAGCTGTAGTGGTAGACACTGAAATATTTTCCCAGCCACATGAGCCTTCAAACATTTTCATCTCAAGCTTTTAGGCCGGCCTCAGGAATCCATTTATCACAAACATTATCTTGGCAGTATCTGAACAATAAACATGAACATCTGTATAGCCACCACAATCAACATCCTCTGTGACAGAAAACCCCCAAATACATTTATTTTTCAGCACGAAATAAAAATTTGAAGCAGCATACCCGATAATCTCATGACAACCACAGGGATGAAACTAAGCAACTACTATACATGGCAACCAACTCAAAACCATTCCCCACTTCTCAGTGATAGTGCTTCGTTCCTCTCTGACCTCCCAGCTCCACCTCTCAGAGCTCTATCTAGGAATCAATTTTCATAAACCCAGAAGATGCCAGCATTCATGAACCTGAGAAGGTTTAGTTGTATAATGAATTATAATATATGCAGTGAGCAACTGTCCTGGTTTCAGTGGGGACAGAGTTGATTTTTTCTTCACAGTGTCTGGTATGATGCCAACTTTTTGCTTTAATGTTTAATGTTTTGGAGAAAAACACTGGTGATAACACAGAAGTGTGTTAGCTGTTGCTGAGCAGAGCTGCACAGAGACAGGGACATTTCAGCTTCTCATACTGTCCTGCCAGAGAGGGGGCTGAGGAGTACAAGGAGCTGGGTGGGACAGAACCAGGACAGACGGACAAAGGGCTATTCCATGGTGTTCAAAGAGCATTTAGATGTTGTGTTGAGGGTCATGGTTTAGCGAGAACCATTGGTGAAGGGCAAATGGTTGGACTGGATGATCCTGTGGGTCTTTGCAACCTTAGCAATTCTATGATTCTATGATACCATATCACATCATGCAAAAAAAATTCAAAAATTATGGGGAGTTGGCTGGGCGGGCAGCTGCTGCTTGGGGACTGGCTGGGAATCAGTCATCTCATAAACATATATGACATTACCATTACAATTATTATTTTCTTTTTCTCTCCCTTTTCTGTCTTAGTAAATAGCTGTTTTGGGGTTTTTCGTTTGATTTTTGTTTGTTACTTGATTGATTTATTTATTTACTTTTAAGTCTCTACCCATGAGTTCTATTTTGTTGTAGTTTTTTTCCCTGCTTCTCTCTAGTCCCACCGCGAGGGGGGAGTGAGTGAATGACTGCATTGTTTTAACTGTTTGCCAGCTCAAGCCACAGTAACAATACAGGCTGTATAATAGCTTTAAGCAGTACTCCACATAGTTTTGGATTCTCAAACAAACAACAACAAAAAGCCTTCCAAAAGGGAAGCAGAGATAACACTATGATCTTCCAGCACATTACAATCAAATATGCTTTGTCAGATGTCTATGTACACTGGACTTGGCTCATCCCCTCCCTGCCAAAATACATAGATTTATTATCCAAGTTTACAGTTGGCCATATTCATCCACATATCTGAACTGAAGATTAAGCATTCCACAATCAATCTCAATTACATCAGACATATACGCATACATCACTACCGATTCCTCTTCTACGAACATGTCTATTCAGCCTGTGGAAAGTTTGATCAGAGTGCTCAAATATCTGTTGACATATTCTACAGCATCTGTACTAATAGATAAAGTAAATTCATTACTGTAAATTTGTTTGCCTTTCTCAAAAAATGAGTTCATCTGTAGATGAGCTCTTCTGCATTTCATGGAGAAGGAAGATACAGTCTATATAAATCTAAATGTACAGTTTGCACATTCTAAATTAATCCTCAGATTTCACAGATTTTTTGAGAAGCCCAAGAGACTGGTGTACTAATTCTATCCAGTGTTATATTTCCCTGGGTAATCTTCATATAAGTTTTAGAGCATCAACAAATCACTTGATTAAAATTCCCTCAAAAAAGGAGATGTACTAAAAAAATATTCCCCTATAATATCACAAATTAACATCTGTCAATCCTGTTTTAGAGGTTTGGGAAATTATAGCACTAGCAAACAGACTGTATTCTCTGGGTCTTCCTGATACTGTATCAGAATTTCCTCAAGTGTTTTTTTTTGTGTGTGTGGATTTTGTTATTTGTTTTTTCCTGCTCCTTTATCCTACTTCTAGTGCTGTCTTTTATTATGCTAAGTAATTTCCTCTGTTTGATATGCATTCACATCATCCAAATCTTTTAGAATTCGCTTCTCTATATAAGCATTTTTTACACTGCAAAGGAAACATTTGTTACTTTTTTTTTTTTCTTTTATGATCAAGGTTCTGGGTTGTCTCTTAGTTTACTTAATTAAATATTTCACCCTTCTTAATCATTTGAAATGAAGTCACAGTATTTGCTATCACAACACCTACTAATTATCATCTACGAATTTCATTACTGAGTGTTAATTCTCTCTTCCCTTGCAAAAATGCTATATAAAGCAACACAGCACAGATGCTCCTTGGTTCTCACCAAATCCTGCTGCAGTCTGATGTGCACACTTGAAGCCACCACAGTTCCCATGGTGGCTGCATCTCTTGCCTCCCTGATCCTCACCAGTTGCCTTGACTACCTGGCTTGGCCTTGGATCTACCTTATCATGTTGGCCTTTTCAGGGACCACCAGACTGAGGCTGATGCTGAGCTCCCAGACCTCATCCTGAGTCCTACTCACAGCCTCCAATAATCCACCCACCCCTATGGATAAAAATTTCCCTCTAAAATTTGCACCTACATTACTCAAAATAGATGCCATACCTACACTGCAATGTCTCCCTGTAGATCTTTATTTCCACCTTACGTAACACATGTATGCTATTCACAGATGGTATCAGAGTAGCTTTCAGTAACATCTTCAATGATTTCTTTCTGAATTATATCCATTAATCTTCCCCATTTTTGCACTGTTTTCAAAATTTAACAGTGTTCAGCTTCTATAAATTAATTTTCTCTTCGTATTTCTTCCTTGCAGGTGCTTCAGAGATGACCTTTGGATTCACCTCAGCTCATAAATACAACTAGATCTCAGTAACAGCCTCAGCTAAGTAGACAACCCACAGTTCTCCTCTCCTCTTCGTGCACCTCAAGTTTCACTCAGCATAAGGAACTGTTGTCACAAGGTCACTCTGGTTTCTTTTCCATGGTGCCTAGGTGTTAATATGGCTCCAGCACAGCTCTTCTTAGAGGTCCACAACACTACTGCTATTGCCTTCCTTACATCTCCACTCCCAACAGTATACCACACTTCTCGACCAGGCCTACAAGTACAAACCAGCTCCACCTCAGTCCTTCTTCAAGGAAGAATTTCTGTGATTCAGTTTTTCCTACATTTAAAACAAGCTGTTTCCATTCAAGTTAGTATTTCAAATTCTACCCAATGAGCACAGTGCCATTGTCTTCTGATGTGGTCCCTCACCACTGCAAGCATCTGTTTCTGTCTTTTACAGGCAAAGAAGTTAGATGGTTAAGATATAACTCAACTGTATAATCCATTTTACACAGATGCATCTTTCTGAATCAAATAATAGAGAAAGTTTGGATTTACATCCTTAATATTACTCCATTAGGATTAGGTTCTATACTGCTGCATTCCACCAACTCATCTGCCACATGATCTTCACATACAAGTGACAAGGCTCAGTCAGGAGAATTCTGGCCTCAATCTTCACATCTATCCTACTTAACAGCAAGGAGGAACAGAATCATAACAAAATTATGTATCCCCACAAGAAGCAGTAATGGAAGAAATCACTTTTCAAGTGAAGTTTCAACTCAGAAAAAAAGAATCCTATCCCCAATTATAAATCAGAGGTTAGATTTACTGAGATTTAGAACGGATAATACAGACAGAGGAAACAAAACCAAGAGATAAGTTTAATTAAGGTGTTCTCCACTGTGCAATAATGTTAACGCTAATTTTAAAAAGTTATTAAGCTGCACTTATTTCCATAGAAAGTTATTGGCAAAATGTATTTCTTTTATTGCAGTCTTTGATGCCTTGAGGGAACGAAGTTAAATGGCTGAGTCAGTCTGTAAAACAGCAAACCAATTCCCTTACATCACATTCTCCTCCATGCACTGAATACTAAACAGGACAGAATATTGAAAACAAAAGCTGTCAGCTGAAACATGACTTTATACCACGTTGGATGTATTGATAGCTTGCTCTCTTCAATGAGCAAAGCAAATGAATCATAACAAACAACAAGGTTGTACCCTATACTACCACAGATTTGTTTACTCCATACATGCATAATCAACTCAACAATAAATACAGGCAGTTACTAAAACTCATTCCCTAGGAAAGAATTTTTTTTTTCAATGCGTAATATAACAAAGAGGAGCCACTGGTAATGTTAACTCTAAGGTCTTTATTTTTACACCGTACAGCATTAAGTACATTTCATTTCCCTCCTCTCTTTGTGCAGCCTACGTATATAAAATAATGAAGAACAAAGGCCTCCAGGCATTCTCCAATGTAACAAACCAAATAACCAGGTTAGGCAAAAGAGTTACTTTATATGCGAGTACTCACAAGAACACATCAATCTAAAGTTTTACTTACAAATAATTCCTCAAAGAAAAAGATTCCCTTCTGTACTCGTGGTACAACTTACAATCCTTTGTCAGAAAGACTGATTTTGGTGCAACTTCAGGATTCATCAATTATACCAACAGCACGTACTTCCCTGCTGCGCAGTGGAAGCATGGTACACCTACAGGAATGAGACTGGAAAGAGCAGAATGATGGAAAATGGAGCCTTTTGCTATTAATTTATATTGCAGTACCTCCAGGAGCATGTTCTGGTTTCAAGTTTGGTAAAACTCAAGAAGATCCCAGCAGGGAAAGGCAAGGGCATCAGACAAGAGCTGGCAGGAGCACTGAGGGAGTCATCACTGAATCAGCCTCGGTGAGTTGCCATTTGCCAACCCATTCAGACAGAAGAAATACCTGTCATTTGACTTGACAAAGTAACCTGAATGTGGAAGTCATGGTACAGTACTAATATTCTACTGGCCCTCAGCTCAACCCAGGAATCAGCCAACAAGTGATCAAGCTTATTTCCTCTTCTCCAGTTTTCTTTAGAGATTAAACCACTTAAGCTTGCATCTGCAATGGCAGTAACACAGCAATAGACAAATTCGTTTTTCACTACCTCCACTTTTCAACTCATACAAGATCCTTTTTTTGTTCAAAGGATAGTAGAGCATCTAATAACTTTTCTAGATAAATTTATTACTAGGTCTAGCACTGTTATAAATTTCTCTAATTAGCTTGTCACAAATTATTCATTAAGATTTGAAAAGAAACTGGACTGACGCAGTATTTTGGGATACTTCCATTTGTTAAACTCGGTGCAGAGGAAGAGAAATGAGTCAGATCAAGATTAAATAAATATTGTAGAAGTCTTGGATTTCTGATTACCAGCCAGCTGGACAAGAAAAAATACTCCACAGTTACAGGAAATCTAGTTTCCTGAAAGAAATATTACCAGAATTCAATGACCAGTTTGCAATCCAGCAATCAACTGTGTACAGCTTTGAAAAATATATAGTGTGATAACTGTTCAAGCATCACTTGATGTTTCTGCACAGAGTATGCAACTTTGCAACAACTAAGGTTTTAAAAGTTGGTCTGAGGGTATAAAGGAGATAATGGAGTCTAAGGCAATCAGCTTTTATGCTTGATAAATCCATTAACATGGACATCCTAAAACAAAGAAACACAGAAAAACATAATCACATCTTGTGCTTTTGTTTCTGCTTACACTAGAACAAATTATAATGTTAAGAAATAAAGGGGAAGAAACACATACACAAATGAAATTGTTTTGTCGTGAACAAACAGTGGGAGAGAAGCCACCAGTATCAGATACACCAGGGTTTTTGGCATCAAAACTGGGCACTTGTAAGCAAAGACAAAGGTTGGCACAATCCAGGCACCACAGGGCAATGTCCTGTGCTGGATTCTCATACACAAACACAAAGAAGAGGAAGCAAAAGCTCTAAGAAAAACCCTAAAAGGGTAAAAGAGCAATCAAAGACTAGCTCTTGGAGTGATGGGGGCTGCAGATAAATGAGTGGAGAAGCTGTTTCCTGCTCACTTGAGTGATTCCCGACTGTTCATTAAAAGTCTACTGGGAACATTTTCACTTGGGCCTGCTGAAATTCATTCCCAAATTTATGAAGTGTAGAAATGGAATCAGTGAACTCATCTCAATTTACCTTTACTTCTACTCTGATAGTATTTGCAGTCTGATGTGTTTGATTAACATATTACAAGTTATGGTTCTGAGAGCCATTCTGCTCCCTTAAAATACCACCATCCAAATATACATAAAAATCAGGAATCCAAGTAATCTAGGAAGAGAAACAAGAAACTACACAATATGCAGCTCTTGGAAGGTAGACAAGCACTATTGCTTGCCAGGAAAAAATATCTAAACTAAACATTTAATCTTTTTTTTTTCTTTTTCTTTTTTTTTTTTTCTCATTATTTTTTCCTTATTCACTGTTCAGTGTGATTTAGGAAACAAATCCTCTAACAGTAGTTAGGTCTCCCACTTCTAGGATACCTGCTTTTCAAAATGAACAATAGCAAAATGTTCTAATCTATATACAAGAAAGGAGAAACTTAAAAAACCACTGTTCCTCTCTTTCTTTCTAAAGTCCATGCAATTGGTATGCAAATTTTTCAATGTGCATATAATAAAATGAAAAAGGTTTTCCACATGCATCTTACTACCTTAGTCTTCTACAACTGCTCCTATTTCCTTCACTCCCACAAGGACTGAAGTTTTCCCAAACAAGGAGCAGAAAAAGAAATGAAGTAACAATATTAACTGTTTTCTGTCTAGTTTAAGAAGAGGAAGCGTAGACATAACAAAGTTACCCTGCTGACTATCAACAGCTAAAGCTACTGGTTAAGCTAAAGGGGTAGAAAAGGGTTTGCTTCCAACATGTTAAACTGTTCAGCAAAAAATGTAAGCCTTCAAGGGTTTAATATAATGATTTTCATGAAGACTGCATAACTGAGCTACACTTAGCATATGAGGCAATAATTCAATCTCTTTCTCTACATATAATGTCCAAAAGGTTATGTTTAAACAGTTACTTTAAAACTGTATTAAGCTTTCCAAGAATCACAAATATACCCATTAATGACCTAACTCAGTTCTTCCTGAGGCACAGTTTTTGCCCAAGTCTTTGCTTTCTAAAGAAAAAACTTTCAATAAGCCGGAAAAAATCAAGTTACGTTTCCTACATGTTTACAATTAATTGCAATGAAAACAAATTTACAGTAATTAGGCTAAATTGTAACAACCGCAGTCACCTGATTAATACTTTACAGAGCAGACACAGTTAACCACAGAGGTTGTTGAGACACTGTCAGAAGCTACCTCAGTCACTGTGTTTCCCATGATACAGGATGATCTCCAGCATCATTTACAGTACCAGTGGCACCGCTGCAGCTCTGGCTGTCACAGGAGCCCATATGTTACAGCAAATTGGCATGCAGCACCACTGGAGCCCAGCTACTTGCCTGTTTTGTCAACTGCACTCAGTTCACAGCTTTAGATCATGTCACTAAATGAGCTGGCCCCATCCCTCCCTAACTGCTATACTTGAATGCATTTCTTTCTAGGATTTTCCTAACGATTGCTTGCTTATTTTGGGGCAATGTCACCACGGCTCAGCATATCCCACACTTCAGACACATCTGTTGTCCTGTCCGTGTCTGAATACACCATGCGGTTGGTATGCATATGCCCAAATGTATCAATCCAACATTTCTTGGAAGCAGCAATACTTTGCAAGTACACAGCATTTGTGCACTGTTCACACCCAAAAATGAAATAAAAAAATTAGGATGGATAGGATGTGTGTAAGTCATCTGGTCCATGCTCTTATTCATCAAAACTACTGCATTACAACTACTCCAGTGCTTGGAGCCTTGGGCAGTCCTGCTCTGCACATCTCCAGGATAGCAAATTCTGCAGGCTCCGAGCAACCTGCTTCACTACTCATCCACATTCACTAGCAGGAGGTTTTTTTTTTCCCCCCAATATTAAATTAAATGTCCTTTGTTGCAACTTGTGACTTCCACATCTTATCCATGATTTTTATGTGAGTCAGATTAAACTCCCCCAGGAGCAAATGTATGTCTGAAAGCACTGGTTATGGCATGGTCCGCTGCAGAACAAGACAACTGCTCTGTAGATGACTTACTGCGTTTCTAAGAGTGACTAATGCAATTCTACTTCACAGCCCTCATTTTTCCCTAAGGCAAAGATTCCTGGAAGGAAAAAAAACAAAAAACAAAAAACAACAAAACAAAACAACAACCAGCAATGCTTCATGAATATTTTAAAAGTAACACCTTGACTGTCAAGTCACTGTCTTTATAGAGTAAGTGGGGAATGCAGCAGTAAAGAATTTATTTCTTTGGGATGGGCCGGGTGTTGCTTTTTGTTTGTTTGTTTTTAAAAAGCAGGGATGAGGGAAAGCTGCTTCTGAATAATGGAGTGCATAGCCTACTTATTCAGAAGAATGGGCTCCTGGAGTTTCAGTGACCTGATGCTAGGATATGCCTATCTGGTTATTTTACTCAAGATGAATTACAATCAAACTGCAACAGAATTAAATGAAAGACTCTCTAATGATTTAGGAAAATTTGAAGACCCGGTCTTACATAAGATTTCTCCATCACTACACTACTGGAGAAAAGTGTTGAATTTTTTCTTGTATTTGCTATTTCATAATCTGCCTCTGTGGGAATGATGAACAAGTGAATATATTTTCTTCCAGTGTTTTTGAAAATCTGTTTGCTCAAAAATCTTGACATGGATTTGTCAGCAAAAGAGCACAGTTTAGTTGGCATCATTTATATGCGTCTAAAATTGATCATCCTGACCAGAGAAATAGAGAAAGTTCACAACTAATTTAGTCATACATCTGCAGCATGGTTTGTTTTTATCAATTACAGTAAGAAATGTCTTCCAAGAATTTCTACATACTAAGTCAGATTTTCTTTCTGGTTCATCAAAATATAATTCCTCTTCACCTTTGTGATTTAGTCTACATGAGAAAGTGAGAAGGAGGTCAGCAAGTCCGAGACTGGAATAGTCCAAGTGAGTTTTAAATCAGAGGCTGGGTATAATGGGAAAGCAGCCGACATTCTTGTGGAGCCACTGGATCTTTCAACTGGATTGAAAATGATATTAAATCAAGAATACTAATCAGCAGCTTTTAGCTCCTTTTATATAATGTTTTCCCATAAAACAAATTTTCCCTCCCCTTCTCCCTTTTAGACTTCAGCCTTATGTTAGCTGTCTTTAGTACATTACAGTGTACTCCCACTGATTTCCTCCCTGACTTCCAAGGCCAAATGTCCATCTGTCTTGAATGAGACCTTCCAGCATGCATGGCTACAGAAGAGTAGGTGCCAATTATTTCAACGCTAGCAGAATCTACTTCTGAAAGAGGACGAAAAAAGGGCTCAACAGAATAGGAAAAAAAAGCAAGCAGTAAGAGGAGGATTTCAGTGATGCTCACCAACGTGGAGAAGATCATTAAAGAAGTTAAGACTGGAGGCAGTCTGGGCTACAGTGACTGTACCCTGGTCACGTTTGTGATCTTGAAGAATGTGGACCTGGCAAAAGCAGAGTCAGGACCCTGAACTTCAGGAAAGCAAACTTTCGGCTGTTTAAGGAACTACTGGATGAGATCCACTGGGAAACTGTCCTTAGGGACACAGAAAAGGAACAGAGCTGGCAGCTCTTAAGGACATCTTTCTGAGAGCACAAGAGCTCTCCATCGCTCAGCATAAGAAATCAAGCAGAGAAGATAGAAACTGGCATGGCTTGGCAAGGACCTGCTGCTTAAACTGAGGGATAAGAAGGAAAAGTACAGGCCATGAAAGCTGAAGTACTCAATGACTTCTTTGCCTCAGCCTGTCAGTCAGGCTTCCCACATCTCTCATATCCCTGAACCTTTAGGTAGGATTTGGGAGCACAGAATCCCTCCTGTTGTAAGAGCAGAGCACCTCACAAAGCTGAATGTGTACAAATCAATGGGGATAGAAGACATGCATCCCAGGTCAATGTGGTTGCCAAGTCACCCTTCATCATCTCTGAAAAGTCATGACATAGAGATAGGACAAGGGAGAATGGCTGTAAACTGGAAAAAGGGAGACCAAGGTCTTAGAGAAACTTTTTACTCAGAGGGAGGTGAAGAACTGGCACAGGTTGCCTAGAGAAGCTGTGGATGCCCCATCCCTGGAGACCCTCAAGGCCAGGTTGGAGGCTCTTGACAGCCTGATCTAGAGGCTGGCAACCCTGCCCAGAGCAAAGGGGTTGGAACTAGATGGTCTTTAACATCCTTTCCAACCCAAGGCATTCTCTGATTCCATGATGCGGAGAGCAAGAAGAGCCCTCATACACAGTTCTATGTTTTTATGCTTTAAAACACAAACCTCCTATATTTATGCCCCATCAGCAGACAGCACTGCGTCTAGAATATGACCAGCTGGCTGTACTGGCTTCTGCTGCCTTGCCAGAAAGAAAACAAGTGGCAGAAACAGGAACACTTGCTTCTGAAAGGCTCTCTGATATTAGCGATGGAACAAGCATAAAATCCCCAATTTGTAATAAATCTGAAGGCAAAAGGGTGGGAATCAGAAGCATTAGCAAAGGTAATATAGGGAATTCCCCACTGGGAGTAGCCCATCACTTACCACTTCTTCCACCCCAGTACCACCCCAATACCCACCCAAAAATCAACGATGTGAATATCAATGAGGAAAAGAAATACTAAAATTCAAGAGCTTGCTAAACTTTGACTTGATCTTAGGAGGTAAATAAAAAGGCAGGATGATTTGAAAGCTGCACACATAGGAGTTTGGTGAATTGTTCTTATTTTAAAACTTTCTCACTTCTGTTTTTCTCTTTAGTATCTGATTTTCACTATGAAAAATGAAACATTTCACTAGATTGAGTGATTATATATGTTTTTTTTTAACGATTTATGGCCAAATTTCTCTCCAATAATCATTATACCTCGACACTGCATCCATTTTAAACTGTTTCAAAGAATGGGTGCCCATTAGCTAGGTAGCATCCTGCCAAGGATTCCAGTAGTTGTTTCAGCCCTTTGCATGATACACATGATACACAACCAATATTATTTTCCCTCATTTCACTATTTTTGAATATTCACTACTCCTACAAATCAGTAATGAAGTACGCAGTGATCTGGAAAGCACTAACACTTCTTTTAGAGAAAAGACATGCAGTATCTTACAGAAGCCCAAAATTCCAACATAATTTGCAGCAAAACCTTCAAGTTAAATGAAAGTCCTATACTTCAGATTTATTTTTGTTTATGTTGTGATGTTTTGTTTAGATGCAGCAGCTATAAACAGAAAGTGTCCTGGTTTCCCATGCAGAAACTAAAATGTTTTGTCTCACGGTGTTTGGCCACACAGAGCCCAAGCACAGCCAATGCATTACCAGCAGCCCCACCAGACTACTTTTCCTTCACTAGTAACAGACACGTGCAGACAGTCCCAGTATGTTCTCAAGAACTGGAATTCTTGTCTGACAATGTACAAGATTTAAAATGAAGTGATTATTGGAATTTTTTTATTATTAGATAAAGAAGTGTACACTGAAGCTATGCGTAAGTTACACTTCAAATCACAAAGAAGGGGATTAAAAAAAAAAATCACAGAATTCAAGTTAGCAACTTAAATTGCTGCCATTATGTATGTATAGGTGCTACTGTCAAACTGACCAAAGTCACAGAAATAATCACAAAATATTTTAATAAACAGCAAACACACAGAAGCATGTACGCTTGTCTCTCCTGCACATCAGGCATTTATCTGGAGATGGTTCCCACCTTGAGGCACTCCACTGACATATCCTAGTGTTGACAGTGCAGACAACTGAGCTGTTTGAACAAAAGCTCAGTAAAATGTAAAAAAGTAGAAGATACTTTATGTCAGGAAAACTGCGATCAATTGGCACAACAGTAGTTCCATGAAGGGAGCATTTTCAGGACAGAAGATTACTATTAACCCTGCAAATCATAGAATTGCTCAGGTTGGAAAAGACCATAAAGATCATCAAGTCCAACCACAACCTAACCACACTACCCCAACTCTAACAACCCTCCAATAAATCATGTCCCTGAGCACCACATCCAAACGGTTGGTAAACACATCCAGGGATGGTGACTCAACCACTCCCCTAAAGAGGTGGCTAAGAGAACTCAAGAGTAGACAGTTTGCTTTTGTTGTAAATACAAATAAACAAATATTAAGTAACTGATGGAAATCCAAACTAATGACTTCCTTCTTTAGTATTGTGATAAAGTGTTTTGCTCATTAAGAGCAGGATGTAGCAG
>PPHD01019869.1:0-13901 GCA_002909625.1 Bambusicola thoracicus
CTCCAGCTGCTCCTTGCCTCCCACTGCTGGCTCCATCCACACAGCACCTGGGCACCAACTGTTCCATAACAGGATGGCACACGGCACAGAAAGATTGAAGACGCTGTCTGCTAACACTGCATGCTCAATTTTCACAGCATTTAGAATTATGCAGCACTTTGTATGCTACAGAACAGCTCTAGGTGCCTTCAACCGTATCTGAGAATCATAAACATTTTTTTAAATTAAAGTACTCAGTAACTAAGAACGAAGGAGTTTTTACTGCGTACACCACAGCCTGTTTACTGCAGTATTTGTGCTCCTGGCTGTGGAGACACAGCCCAGATAGGGGCCGGCCTGCTTTGCAGAAGCACTGAACCTGACCAAGCTCTAGATCAAAACACTGGTTTTTTTTTTTTGTTGTTTGTTTGTTTGTTTTTTGTCTCTATTCCTCACAGTTGAAGGTTTTACCAGCTCTTTAATCTCCGGGCATTGTCACAGAAACACATATTCCCTAAGTCAGTCCTGTGGGGAGCGCACAGGGCAGGAATGCCCTGACCAGCTTTGATGATCAATCCCTTGGACTGCGGAGCAAGGCCACTTGCATGTAAAATCATAAAATCACACCTTCTTGAATCCTTTACTTCACTCACTTTACCCCAGCAGCAAGAGAAAACAAACAAACAAACAACAAAAAACCCATGATCATACCAACAACTTTGCAAGTCTAATTCATTCCTAGAAAGCATCTGCTCAAAACACTGAATAAAGGAAGTGTCGTGAGGAGGAGCATTGTATCATCATCCAAATTCACCCAACGGTCATGGCAAATTCAAGTCACAGATTTGGCCTATACTTTGAGTCCCTTCCTTTTCATCCAGCTTTTCGTTCTTTTTTGGTAACTTGAGTAATTACATCTAAGTTTCAACAAAGACAGTACACAGCAAACTTCATATTCTGTAGAGAGTGTCACCATCATTAAGAAATGTATATAAGCTCATGCTTTATTAATTGCCAAATGTTCAAACAAATAAAACAGTAACTAGAATTTGTATTACGTGTGATATTTAACACAAATGCTAATTACTCAAAGCAATATTGATCAAAACCTTGTGCAATTGATAGATAATAAAACTTCCAGGATATGCTTTTCCTCACCCTGGTATCAACACATACAGCAAAACTAGGAGAGTAAGTTTTACACACAACTTAAAAGAAACAAAAATGATTTTTTCTTCCTATTAGCCAGAGAGACCATGGTGAATTAGCAAATGAAGATTAACTGACTTTTTTGCTAATGAATAATCATATAAATAAATAAGCTTTTAAGAGCTGTGAAATTATAAACAAGTGTTTCAATATGTCAGAACTGCAGAACTAAAAAAAATACAAACTTGTGGATTTCTCAAGTACATAAGTTTTGTACCACTTGGTAATTGGCAACCAAACAGACTTCCATTTAAAAAAATAAAATAAAATCCTTTTTCCTACCAAATAGCAGACAGCTGTTTAAATCTTAAAGAGAAATACTGACCAAAGTCAGTAAGAAAAGGAATCCAGTACTTGACAGTTACAGAAAAGATCATGGCAAAAATCTAATAGTACACTGCTCACAAGAGGCACTGAATGAAAACCACATCTGAATCGCAGCTGAATACAAAACATAATACACCAGAGAAGTAGCTTTGCTCACATCTTCAGAGACACAGCAACCTCACTCCAAGTAAAAAGAAAAGCAATAAAAATGAAAAATATACCAGCCTTCACAATGTGTCCACTGAAACACATATCCAAGAAGAGCATGGAGGAAGAAAGCAGAAGCCAAAGTAAAGTACTATGGCTGCCCAAAACACCAAGAAAGCCATCATTCCATGAATAAATTAAAAATGCTTCAAGGGAGTAACACTACATGTTGGTGCTTAACAGCAGCAGCTGTAGTACCATGGCTGCAGGAAGAAGCCTATTCTAGCATACAGATCAGGAGAACTGACAGCAATACAATGATGCTAGGTAGAAAAAAAATTGAGTAAATTCACCACCACTGCTTAGTGTACTATCCATGGTCTACATCTAGTTACAAAAATGGTGCCTTAGACAGATTACAGCCCTCTGGATTACTAATCTCTGAGATTCTGTTCTGTTCCAAGGTAACACAAGACAATCCAAGTGCTACAAGTAGAAGAACCTGCCAGTAAAACACCCAAAAACTGTAGAGGAGAAATCACTACACAAAGACCAAAAGAAATGGATCTATATATTTATGTATAAATATAGCTATAGATACATATAAAATTCTCTTTACAGGAATGTGCAAGTGTAAGAAACCACCAGGGTTTGCATGTTCGCAATGGTTGCATCAGGTACTGATGCAGTGTGTCTCAGTAATGCCTGTATCTGTTTGAAAACAAACAAACAAAAACTCTTTGATATTTTTTTTTTCTTTGAAGTTGCTCAACTCAGCAAAACATGAACCAGCATCACACAAAATCACACCAATCTAAAGTACAGACTAAAAGACAAACCTGAGAAATTACTGAAAGGTCCAAATGCACTCAGGAAAGGCCACAGACAGCATTCACTGAGTTAAGGGAGTCAGGGAAATGATACAAACAGCCAAGCAGGTACAACTGCAGCCAACAAATCAGGAGCTGCACTTGTAAGCAAGAAAATAAAGACAGGACTACTTACTGAGAGTTTCCAATTACAAAGAATGAAATAAAATTACAGTAACAATGCCAAAATATTAACAACTTTCAATACAATTGCAAAGCTTGAGAGATGCACATTGTGGCAACTGGACTAAAGCATCTAAACACAGTTCCTAAAGGGAAGCTGAACACATCAGGGGAGGGAAATTGGAAAGAGAAAAGGTGGATAATGCTGTCAGTCCTAGCAATGTACACCTGAGGATGGAGGGGACCAAGGTGACCAGAAAGTGAAGGCGATGGCAGCAGAGGAAGGAGAAGATGCCTCACTCAGTCACATAGTGCTGCTGGGAGCAGCAGCTGGCACACAGTCATGGCCAGTCAGCACCTGACACCGATCCGCAGCCCTAACACAGTGTCAGTGGAATTCCTTGCAGTCGGTGCTAACAGAGGCACCCTGTGTAACCTCAAATGTTTGGAAGCATTCTTGTGGTGGAGTGAAGGAAACTCCGCAGCCATTCAAAGCCATCACCAGACAGCTGGAAGCGTAACAAGGGACATTTGATCTGGACAAGGGCAAAAACATAAAATGAAAGAAGAACTATTCCAGTAGCGTTTTATGAAATATCTATAGTAATGGCAATTCCAAGCACTGTGTGTGTGGATGGAAGTTATTATTTACACGTATATTAATAGACAATATACCAGTTATATGACTAAGGAGATGAATAATGTAATTCCAGAACAGTCTCCAGAATGTGTGTTTCTGAAAGATATATACATGAATATTTGTATTTATTTTTTCCTTTTTTTTCAGAGGGATTGACATATACTCACACCTCTCTACATACAAAGAGAAGATGAACTGAGCTGCTGAAGGCACATGAATTGGAAATCCTTAGAATACCTTGAGTTTATCTCATCTTATAAGCTATGCATTACTAGGAACAGCCCAAGCCACAACAAGAGGAATATCATCGCCCACAACTCTTGACATTAAATAGTCAAATCCCCAGTATACTTAGAATGGAATACACATGGCCATCAGCACCTTTGCCTCACCTGCTGGGTGCTAAAGAATGCTTCCCTCCCCAAGCCACAGGGCAGCACCTTCCTGTCACCCAGCAATGCTGGCAATTGCAACACAGCACGTAATGCACTCAGTGCATCTCCCTCTCCTTGCACTGATTCATACTCCTCAGAGGAAAGGAGACCACAGAGGAAGCTGAAGGGTCTGTTATCCTGATCTTCCTGCCTTACTCAGAATAAGAGTCAGGGAAGAACAAGTAGAACTAGGAACCTGTTCCAAAACATGCTTCACCACCACCACCGTCCTTCATCCCCATGCCCTTAGCAAAGAAGCTTATTTATCTTTCCATAGCAAATGCACATTTTTAGGAGGATGCTGAGGAACCCACAGGTTTACCTGGATTTAAGTAAAAATGAGGAAGATTCACAGCAGTGAACCCCACTGAGGTTTCCTAAGTGCCTGAGATCATATCCAGCTCAGCTACTCCTGAAGCCAAATGGGCTGAAAGTCTAAGAAAGAATGAGTTTCAAACATGAATGCCTCTTTTACTGTCCCCAGGTGTCCTCTTACAGACATCCATCTGAACCAAGTACTTCTTACATTCCTTGCTTTCCTTGTAGTCTCCTTCCACCTCTAGGTAAACAGGAAAGGCTAACCATTGTTGATATCATCTACAAGCATTTGTGGTAAAAGCTTTTGCATTTGCAAAGACAAGAGGATGTATTTTCACTCTTCTTAGACTGTTAGTCCAATCCCAGGATATTAAGCATGTGCATCAAACTATGCATTTTGTTATATAGTTAGACCCACAATATGGTATGACTTACAGGGCATTAAGATGTGTTATGTCCCTTCAGCAAACAGCACATTCCATAGAAAACACAGACAGTTCATAGGAGCTTTTTGTCCCTTCATGATTTTATTAGATCCTATTGATTCAATTACAAAACACAGTCGTACTCTTTTATAAGGCCACACAAACACCATACAATTTCGAGAACCATCTTCAAGAACCTGTAAATGCATTCTGTACTGTACACAACATTACTCAGCCATTAACAGCAACAGTTGCTCGAGAGCAGTACAGAACCACGATACTGATTTATTGCTGCTCATGTGCATCAACCACACTCTTCTCTTTGTATCGTTACAAAGTACGGATGATTAGAATGGAATTTTCTCTCATTTATATGTATCCATTCTGAAAATATCTAAATACAGTCTGGACTTTCATTTTATACCTTTATCCTGAATGTGAGCTGTATTTTCTAAGAAAATTATTGTAAATAAAGATAAATAATTTAATTAAAAATTATATTTCCAGTTTCTAAGTATAGCACTGTTCTAATAAAATAGTGACATAAAACCACATGGTTGGTTAATCTGTGACACAAAATAAAAGGCCAACAGAGTGGCAAGCCAGAACTGTCATCAAGAATTAGGGCATACAACCCTAATGTGATTTGAAATTCAGATTTATATTAGGCCTCATTAAGCAGTTTAGAGAAATTCATAAATCTTTTTATGGGGTCATTTTTTTCCTAATTACCTCTACAGAATGATGTACATAAATACATAAAGAAATTAAAATACCATATTTCTAAATGATTAAATATTTTAATAATTCATTTCTTGTTCCTAGCCCTATATTGTCTCAGCTATGAAACTGGATAAGGCAAAAGCCTCCACAGTTTCATAAGGAAACCAAAATAATAATAAGAGTCTAGTATGTATGTTTTGCTTCCACAATAACTTCAAATACTCAGTGTAGCCAATTGCCTTTTAGGTAGGGGTAATATTTATAGTTTAATTTTACAAGTTGTAATTTAAGGACAGATTTATTTATTTTCTGTAGGTTCTGTTTCAGTTTACTTCTTCAAGTCCTTGTCTTCTACAATACTTGTCAGTTCCTCAACTCCACAGCTTAGGACTTAAGCTGAGACCTAGATACAACACAGCAGCAAAACATGCATCCTTGTAAAATGTTTATGGCTTACCAGAAGACCCTCATTAATGGCAATAATTTCATTTCTTCGTTAATTCCAAAGAGACTCATACATTCTTTGCCAACCTAGGATTAGCTGACAGTGTTTTATTCATTTACATTAATTTTCTGCTTAATATTTTTTTTAACTATAAAGGTTCAAACATCTCAGATTTCCCCCCTCCCCCCCCCATGAATTTATGGAGATAATTTTTTTTAATTATTAGTTTTTTTTTAATACACCTTTGGGAAAGTAATGCATAGCCTTCATATTCACCAAGAGATTTGGTGCTGTGAGGCCAAGCACAATGCCATCTTAACAAGCACAGCATAATTCTTCTGCTCCTGGACATCTTTACAGCCATTGCCCTGCATTGAGCAAATTCAACAGTTTTCAAAGTTGCAGACATTTTCATTGCATACATATGGATTAAAAAAAAATAAAAAATACTGTGCATGCTTTCATTTTACAAAACGCAGAAAAGACTCAATGGAACAGAAGAGCTTAATGGCCTCAACTAAAAGCTAAGGCATTTGGATATTGAACACAGGATAGCACCCTAAGTGAGCATAAATATACTTAGATAGGATTTTCAAGTATTAAAAGCTAAGACAGTGATTCTATAAATAGCCACTGATAAAAGTAGAGCTTAAAAGGACACTGATTGCTCCTTGCTTCACTAACTTTAAACAGTAATAGGCAAGAAATTTGAACAGCTTCCCCTTTACGATGAGAACGGTAACCCTAGATGCCTGTACATATGTGGACAGGTCAACTTCAAGCTAGTAAGAACCTGAAAAGCATAATTAGCATCTAGATTCCAGGATACTGAATTTCAAATGACCTTTTAAAAAATGCTTGGTTTACAGAGAAATACTACGAGCTGCAGCTACTTGTTCAGTTATCCAAAACTTACACTGCTGACGTCAAAAGATATGGTCTACAAAGCACAAAGCTACATAAACACAGCGGCCAACCATCTGTAACACAATAATACCAGCATGGTATGTAGCTATGGCTAACAAATGCTCCCTGGTTTTAAGTTCTCTAAATATTTTCCAAATATTTTCTACTTCATCTCACTATTTGTAAAGACAGGAGAAAGAAGAGCAGCAGCTTAGCTAAAACAAACCGGTCTGAATAAGACCCGTAACTGGAGCAAGAAGGGGAGAATAAAGAAACTTTTCATATCTACTGATCCATTTCTATCAAATTTAACAGAGTTGTCATCTTAAAGACACAAAATCTCTCTGAGCTCTGAGGAAAAATCTGCCCAATGGTAAAATATGAAGCTAAGAGCTACTTGCTGACTGCCAGCTGGCACCCATGTCACCATGGGGCAGGCAGAAGTGCTGCTGGTGGTTACAAGGGGCAGGACGAACTGAAAGAATGGCAAGAAGGAATAAGGGATAGAGAGAAATAGCAACTGAACCTATAGGGGAAACCGCATGAGGGGAAGATCATGGAAAACATCAGCAGAGAGAAACAGGCAACCGTTCCACTGAAGAGATCAGGGACAAGGGGCAGAAATTTGCACGCGGTGAAGCTTCATTAGTTCCACTAATCACAGAACAATTTGTTTACAGGAACGTATTTTGGTTTGTTTGTTGTTTGCCCTACAAGGATGAACAGGTGCCTTAATATATTCCATGTGTGGTGTAACAGAGGAACAGCCAATACTGAGAGCACGCTGTTCAAGCTCAATTTATAAATGGAAAAGTGATTTTGCATTCAACAGGAAGGATAAAAATGGTACCCTGCTGTTCACAGCAGGAGACAGAATTTAAATATCCTGTAATATAATTTGGTACATCACTACATATCAAGCTTGACTTTCCTAATTTACAGTAGTAAGTTTTTACACAAGAATCAATCTTTTCATTTCAAGGCAATGACTTCTGATTTACGCCAGGGCAAATGGAAGAGTATGAGACCATTCCTATCCGAATAAAATTTGCCATCTGCTGTTAAACACGTTAATAGCAGATAAAATCATATGGTGGTATTACAAGATAATATCAGCATGGCATTGAGAGGGGAAACATAGTACAATTTAGTGCTGTTAAGTCATTTACACCATCATTCACGAAAAAACACAATAGGTTGCAGTGTTCTCCTACTTCAGTTGTTTTTTAATTAGAAGAATAAATCAAATCAACTGAAAAGAAAGAAGCAGTACCCTCTTTGGGGGAAGGTTTTAAATGGACAACTTTAACTTAAACAGATTATGTTCAATTTTAGATGACACAAGGTCATAACACATAAGCATATGATTCTGTGATAAGCATAATTTAATTTCTTTCAATAAATTCGTACCTTAAAGTACATCAAGAACATTTTTTCTTCCTCTAACTGCCAAATTTTTCCACAGCACAATGGTGTCTGGCCACAGATACACAGTTTATAGAAGATGATACCAGCAAAACATCACACTGCAAATAATACTTGACTAAATGATTTTCAATAATATTAAAAAAAAATAAAAATCCTCATTGCTTGAACAAAGATATCCAATCCAAAGGGGCTTATAAGACCACAGCCTTCAGCACCATTCTCATTTTCAAGCTGAATTGCCATCTGTTGGCTCCACTGTTAACCATAAGGACATGATTCAAGATGCCTTTCCTCATACATTTTGTATGTCTTGATTTTTAAAACATGAATCTTCATTAGAAAAAGGGATACACACTACAAAGATGCATAATTTAATTGCTGAAAATTATTTTTCTTTCATTATATCTTGTGTCCGTTTCTGGCAGACATTAAAGTTTCCATTAAAAAATGAGGTTGTCCATTAGCACAGGTAATATACCTTTCATCTTTAATTTATCATTTTTTCAGTATTTATCACAAGATATTTTGAAACAGTTGGATCCCTGCCATGAGGAGCTCCTCATATAACTACATACAGACTTGTAGATGCACATTAGGGAACAGAAAATGATAAATAGGCAGAATTTAAGTCAACAGGATCTGAACAAAGAAAAACAGTAATGGAGACTAAAACTTCCCACTAGGAATTGAAACTTTGTTGGCACTTTTCTGTGGCTAGGTGACAGGCAGATCGATGAGTAAGAAAACACCAAACTAGGTGGAGCAGTGCTAAGGAACACCAAGAGAGTAAGTATCTACAAACACAAAATAAAGGTAGAGGAACATTATGTAGAGAGACTGCTCAAGAGGTTCAGTATGGAGATTCAAGAAGAGGGATCATAGAAAATCAATTGGTGAAGTGAAGTAAATCAATAAGCAGCTACAACCTTCCCCGTTTCCATATTACACAAGGTAGCTGCTAAAGGCTTTATGCTGCTTCTGGTTGCTGCAGCATTCAGAACGGGAGACAGAGTGGCTGAACAGAAATTTACAGGAAAAGAAAGCTGAAATCTGTTTCAGAGAAGCAAGTGTTCTGGATCACTGGAGAAAATGATAAAGAATAAAACAGTGACCTCTGAAATGTGGGCCTAAGATGCAACTGGAAAGGGAAATTACACATCATTTGAAGTAAGGGGAAAAAAAATAACAAATCAATAAATAAAGACTTTCAATTTAGCTAAATTAGATTTCAGCCCTGAACTTAACTAGGACTATGAAGTCAGTTTCCTACTCGTCATTTTTCTGGTCAAGAGATACATAGGTCATCCTTTATTTCTCTGAATCCTCTCTGCATCTACAGAATGGAGCACTGCTTTCTTTGATTCTCTTAAGCTTTGCAGCCATCTGTTTCTTCAGAATCTCAGCAGTGGTAGCAGGATATCCATTTGTCTTTGGGTAAGGAAAACGGTGAAAGAACATTATTTCAAGTAGCAACAAACTCCAGAGAGATAACCACCCAAACCTGAGGAAGGGCAGGTTACTTCTACGCTACTGCTTCCTTTCCCACTCTTAACTTGCTATCTAGAACCTTCTTGAGGAAAGCAACAAGGAGAAGACAGTTACTCTTTCCCTTAAAGTTGCAAGTCCAAAATGCACATTTTTTCCAGGGTAGGGTGTTTCTCAAGTACAGACGAACAAAAGTCTGTGGCAGAAAGATGGATTAATAATGCAAAGAAACATACATGATTGGTCAGATGTTGCTCCTATAAATCTTTCATTTTCTTACCATTAGCTTCTATAATAAAACAAATATGATTATCCAAAGGGCAGGTGAAAAAAAAATCAGTTTTCATACTCGTCAACTGCAAGAATTGATAAAGGATAGTAAGCATTAAGATGAATCCAGACCACTTCATCTTGGGCTTCATTGCATGAAATGCCATGTCATCAATTAAAAAGAGAGAGAAAAAAAAATAAAAAATCAGACAATATGTTCATCCAAATATTGCCAGTGATATTCGGTCATGTGGCACCAGTTACCAGTCTTCATGAACAGAAGCGTACTGTAGCATCTCTGATGTTACAGCATGATCAACCCATCTCTTTTCCTAATGTAGCCAGATGTTAACTAGAACTATGGAGTCAGTCATAAAAACAAGATCAAACCCACATCTACATAGCGAAAATGACCTTGAAATGATTGAAAGATGAACAAATACCACTTACTTTTCTGCTCCATTTAGACAGACACGTAGAAATACTTTTTAATTTCTATTTTCCTAGCAATAGGTGGCACTCTCTAATACCATTTTTTAAGTACCTATTGAGTACAATTTTGTTCTATATTCAAGTGGGACACACACAAGTTCTGCTTCCTCCAAACAGAACAGAAAAATATATCTTGCAGTTGTTCTGTTCTAAACTGCAGTAATGCTCAAATACTTTTTTACAACAGCTAGACATTTGAGAGCAGTACGCTGTTATTGCAGACTACGCTGCTTTAGACAAGTGGCAAACAGATAAACACGCTACCTGCCCAACAATCTGAACGACATTAATATAAAAATCACAGACTTAAAGTAGGTATTGTCTCAGCACTTTCAGCTGCCTTTTAGTGACCTGTTCAAATACATAATCATTACTATTCTCGCCTGTTTTCCCAGATTTGTAGATAACACACACAGTTACTAAATAACACGTCCTCCTGGCTTGCTAAATAAGCACTTTGCTGCTCCCCCTTCAACCTGCTGGCCACCCTTCTCTTTCTTCCTATCTCACCGGCTCTGCTCTCTGTGCAAGTCGCTCTGTGTGCTGCTGCCTGTTCTTTGCCCACTAGTGGGATGCTGGCTCTGCAGTTCTAATTTCAGGAAGATGCTTAGCAGCTGCGACAGGCAGAATCCTGAGCTCAGTACGAACAAGGAAGATCATGCACATAATACTGTTTTTGAGATCTGCCACTTCTCCAGTGTAATTTTTGAAGTCCCAGCTCCAATATAACACGCTTATCACCTAAGCTGTTTATATAAGGGATATGCTTTATAGGAAAGAATTGTACACCCGACTAAGTCCCTTTTGGATTTAAATTTCTTTTGTTTCAAAGTAAAATGCTTTGGAAGCCTGGAAATAGCTTCTGTTTGTCTCAAAGCAAAGAAGGAATTAAACACCAAAGCTGTTTTCTTATATCTTTTGGTTATTAAGGCAAAAGCATTAGAAGCCTCAATATTACTACGTGCCATTAAGCTACCTTCTACTCTTTCTCCACAGATCAGCCACATCCCTGTAATTTCTCAGCACTTTCTAATGCAAAGCATGCTCATACTTCACTGACAGCACACCAACATGACACGCTTCACTTCTCATTGTCCACTGTCCTCAGCCATTCATTATCTTCACTGCTCTTGCTACAGGATAATGATACACTTGGCCTCTGCCTGTGACTAACACATTTTGCTACAGGGCTTCTTTTAATTGAAACGCCTAGTATATACTTCTGTTTTGGAGCAACAGCCAAACACTTCGTAGAGAGCTTGTTTGCTCCCCCAGATGGTAAAGGGCAACAATTAAATATATTTTTAAGCAAAAGAGCATGCAACCAAGTCATACAGCTCCTCCCTTTACTGAACTGAGGGATCCTCACTGCAGCCTGAGGAACACCAATCCAAGTTCTGCTGTGCTCAAAGACGCCACTGCCAAGAAATCCCCCAACTATCAACAGTCTAAATAATGATGAAACACAGAAGAAATTGCTACAAAGTTTCTTTACCTTTCAGAAAGCTGCTTTCTGACTTGGCACTTGTGTCACGATTTCAATTATAAAATAACCAGACCGGATTCTTTTAACCACAGAACCATTTAAAGTTGAGTGCAGCCAAAAGCCAGCAATCAGCTCCTAACTGCAGCAGATGTTTCCCCAGCTGAACTCACTCAGTCTAATTCTCTTACCAGGGATAACAAGCTGGACATCTAAAACTCAGCAACTTTCATATTCAGATTCTAAGTGAGAAGAAATTACTACTAGAAAAGCTATCAGGCATGAACCCATCACATATTTAAATGAGATGTCAGCTTTTAATTAAAAAAAAAAAAAAAATCCCCCCAAAAGGACAGTAGATTTGTTTAGGAAGTCCTCATTAGAAAGAAAGAGTCTGAACCACAGGAAAACTGCTTCTTCCCACTCCAGTCGAACAAAGCAAAACAGTCCATCAAGGCATGTCACTGCCTGGCCAATAGAGTAGCAGTGGCCAGTAGGCACAGGGAAAAAACAACAAACAACCCCATATCGTAACTGGATGAGCTGGACAGAAATACTTATTTTTAATTAATATATAATCAACCACATCAATGTTTGTTTTACTGAATTATTAGTTACATTATCCATGTGTCAACGGTTTATGGGCCGGTCCGGCCCGGTTCCATGACTAGTGGGGTGGAGGGATTCCACAGAATCCGCGCCTCCGGGAAGGGACGTGACACCACGTTAATGATAAACACAACCACTAAATACTCTTATCAGAACTGCAGTTCATGTTTTCACATCACCATCAGGTATATATTTATTGTACTTCTTTGCAGCATACTCAAACTCATCTGTTTGCCGCGACCACAGACAAACACTGAGAGTACTTCATCTAGTGTACAAGTAAAACGACCTTGGCCCAGGAACAGAAAAACAGGGAAAGCAACCACAGTACTCAGGCTGCAGCTGCTTAAAGGACTCCAACACCTGAGCCTCCATCTAGGATGGCAATGCAGGTCTGTGGCAGGTGGAACCAACTGCTGATTCTGACCCGGGAATAAAGACCGATCTTGATCCATGAAAGAAACACACCACACAGCAAAGCTTGTGGCACAGCAGTGACACCCACTTGGCTTACAGCTCCTTCATGTACAAGCATGTGAACTTGGATGTTTCACCTCCATAAAACAACACAGCCAATACCGTACAACGCATCTAAGTCTTGCTCAACCAATAATTGCAATTACTGACAGCTTCTGAGTGCTAGCAGATAGGTTGCCTAGCAGTTGTATACATATGCTTGCCTGAAGTCAGAAAACGTCCCGGGTGCCTCAGGCTCTTGGAATGGTACCCTCACAGTGGTCCTCACTACCCAAACTGTAAGAGGTACCCCATCTTCTACCCCTGCCTCCTAGTGCTGTTCCTAGTTACAAGGTGCAGTCACTCAAAATTGAGAAAGCAATGTCTTGAAGTGGTACAGTTTCATTTACTATGAAGAGCACAGAGGCTAAGACTGAAACTGCAGAACTGTGCAGTGCAAGAGAAGAACCATTACAAGAGACAAGAAAAGGTGTACTCCATAATGATTTTTAAACCGTAGTCATGTTTTATATAGAAGATGATCATGTAAAGCACTACATGTCCTGAATGATTGCATTTGTTCACACACAGATTGTCAAGACGTAACTACTAAGGGCAGTAAATGTTGCACATCTCATTGCTAAAAAGCCAGCAAATCCTGATACCTGCTTCTCAGTAATCAGTAAACCAAAACAGACACGTATTATCTTCATTTAACAATTAAAATGAAATTCTATTTATGAGAGTTTGGGTTATCCCAATCTGCTGTAAAAGACAACAGGAGAAGCCTGCATAAGCAATAGCCTCTTAGAGGACTTCCGAAAATAAGCTACCAGTAAATCTTCCCTGCATGCAGAACAATATTAAATTTCAGCTCTGCCTCTAGCATAATTAAGTACCCACAACAGCATAAAACCTTCATTAAATTACGGTGTTTGGAGTGAAATGTAAATTTGTCTTCAGATATGAGGTTGATATTTCAACCCCTTCACAGTCTGAATATCATTATGAAGAGAGGGGGACAAAAAAGCCACAGAGTAAGCATAACAGTGACCAAGCACTCCTCTTCTCTGGATACCACACAATTAGGAACGACATCAATTAATGTCCTCTGCTACCTTCCCCCAAAAGAA